>OX463844.1:40239139-40545213 GCA_949825065.1 Odontocerum albicorne
CTATTTTATCAACCTTTCATGCATATTTTAAAACCTTTAAACTACCTAGATAATCGATTGAGGAATTAAGTAAAAAAATAGCTAAATAGGTAAATTACGATATTTTTAAATATATCGTTAAAAGTTATTTCCATTTTATACATATAAACGATCTCCATGACATAGTTGCTAAGACGCCTTTATTTCGGCTTAGGGTTTCCAGGTTTGATTCCAGTTGGAACCTAGTTTTTTTTTAATGGATTCCAATCAGGTTTTCACCCAAATCCTCTTAAACATATTTCTGGTTGTTTGAAAGAGATTGCCACATGCCATAATATTAAATATTTCACTTAAAATATGAGTGAAATGCAAAAAATGCACATTGACAGAAAATAAGTTAAATTAATAGAAAGAAACCGCTTCTTAATCAAAGGATCCTAAAGTTTTTTCTCAAGGGATATCTATGGCTTAGTTACATTATCGTCTACAAAAGTAAATAAAAACTCGAACTTCTTTTTTTAAAGCTTAACCATTAAGTAGTTACACACTGGTGCATTTTCATTGTATTCAGGGTATCGGGTAAACCTATGAACTCAAATATTATATAATACAATTCGTAATTTCATAACAGAATTGTGCATTCATCGCATTCCTCGTCTCTTCGGTCACATTTCGCGTGAAAAGGGCATTGAGAAACTTTTGCGACCCTTCACATAGTCACCGACAATATGAAGGATTGCAAAAGCAGAGGTGAAACATCTTCGCACTTGAGTGAATTGATGACGAGCACTGTGCCACAGACTCTTCGGACAGCAATATGCAATATGCCGAGAGGGGTGAAGAAGAATATGCGCAAACTACAGCAGTCTTAGTGTGAGTTACGTCCTTCAGCCTTAATGTCATGACAAAAATGGGGAAACTTAACTAAATATTCATGTATTTTAAGACTTAATCGAAGGAGAGCCTATACTTCTCTTTATTATAATAAACTCACCGAGTTTTTGGTAAAACATTTCATACATCACTTCATGTTTCCTTGCATGTTAAGCAGATATAACAGATTTTCAAATTTATATATCCCAACACACAACTTTCGACTCCTCCACGTTCATTAATCTCATCATTCGAAATGTTTTATTATTAACTAGCTGTACCCGGCCACGCGTTGCTGTGGCTAAATCTGGTTAAATGGAAAAGAAAGAAAAGAGAAAGCACACGTTTCTAATATGTTTGAATTCACAATGCTTGTGGGCATACAATATTGTTGACGTCTTTCAGCTACTCTCAGCCTGTCGCGTTCATTCTGTTGAGAACGAAGCAGATCTGAATCTGCAGAACGTGATCACCGTGCTCGCAACCGTGCATCCTCAAGTCTGGCTGCACGTCGCTCTGTTGCTTCCTCGGCACGTATTTGAGCCATTTTTTGTCTGTTTTGCTCGTTTGCTGACGACCTAAGTTTGATCTTATGCGAGGCATTATTTTAATGAACTAAGGCAGATCGATTGCACTGAAAAAGAAGAAAGAAAGTTATAACAAAAACATATAAAATTGCAAAACATTAAAAAAGGAAAAAACACGAACAAAAAACCAAAAAAATAACGTTTCGCCACAAAGTAAAGTATTTCAGGCCAGCATTTATTTCGTCCGCCGGTGTCGATCGAGGAATTACAGGTTATGTTTGCCTGAAATCTCCTGCAAGCAATATTAATGCGTTTTCGAATGGTCTGATGTTTCCACGCCAATCTTGCAATGATCGATCAAGAGCCTCGAACGATTTTTTGTGTGCCATTGTGCATTCATCACAAATAATACGAGTAAGTTTGCATTTCTGCAGTACTTTTCACATGCCGGATGCTTTGGAAATGCTGCACGTAGGATTTGCACGTGAGAGCTGGGAGTCGGATGCTGTGAAAATGTTGCACGTGGGCTTAACATACGAACATTTACATAATTATTTATTGGCACAGAAGATTTCTCCGATCCCGTTATTGACAGTTTGCATTATTTGATCCTAAATGCCTTTTTGCTGAAGCTTTAGCTTAGGAATATTTGATTGCACATACAACAAAAGATCACCCGTGCTGTAATTTTGTTCACGACGCAATTCTACATCGAACGAAGCAGCAGCAGATCGATTCGGTGATGGCATTCCCAATTGATTGAGAACTTTGTTTGCGATTTCTAAGCACAAATCTTCAATCATTATCAACGCTTCGTTGTAGATTTCTGTTGAGAAATTCATGTTCATATTTGAATTTTCCTCGCGTATTCGACGGAAAATATCTTCAGCTATGTGCAATTTATATTTCTCCCATAACTCTATTGGACATGTAGGAGAGCAGTCAGTCAATATGATTGCAAACAATGCCTTGTAACGACGTTCAGTAATTTTAATTATTTTATCGACTTTAATATAAGGCTCGATATTCTAAAAAATAGCAAATTATGTAGGTAAATACATAACAAAAACTAAAAATAATGACAAATTAATACATCTTATTACAAATTAGCAAAAATGTGACAGTTTGTTAAAATAAAATATGACGTTTATCAAAAGTTTACGTTAGTTGCATGAAACAAGTGAAACTTTTAATAATTCAAATGTATAAACATACAAATGTATAAAACATACATATAAAACATAAAATACATTGTCAAAAGTTTAAGTTAGTTGCATTGGCTAGGGATCCGCATTCGTAACATACAGAAAAATATATACCAACATCAAGCCGTCTCGCTGAGGCACATGACCGAATCACTCCAAGAGGTTAATTTCACGATATAATTTAAATTCAAATGAAAATCAATCAACATAATTCAATTTCACCGCAAAAAATAAGAAAATCAATTAAAAACGCAATTGAAACAGCTATTCTTAAGAGCTAAACGTCAACAACACACACTTTACGAAATGACGCATAAAATATTTAGTATAGTGAAGTTGCCGTTACGTTCAACAGAGAGCGCTCCCATTATATCGTCTGTTTTATATACATTTTTATATTTATTATTTAATTTTTAATTATTTAATATTCAATACTCAAAATCCAAATGAAACTGTCAAAATTTTAAAGCAATCGGTGAAGAATTTTCGGAGATTGGAGATGTTTAATTAACGAACATTTACATTTTCATTTATATAGATATTTAATATTTATTATTTAATATTTAAGAAAAATAAAAAAAACAGATAAAAAACGAAATTAAAGAATCCGAAACGTCGAAAATGTAATGTCACATAACCTGATAATGAGAATTGTTTAGTTTGCGTGTGTCGCTGCAGGGAGCGCTCCCATTATTTCGTCTGTTTTAACTACTTTTTTTATATACAACCGTATATAAAAAATATATAAACATGCTTGTATACGAATGCAACCTTTTGTTAACATTTCAAAGCAATCGGTGAAGAACTTTCGGAGATTAGAGATTTTCTATTAACGACCATTTACATTTTTATTTATATACTCGTAGATAGATAGATTATTATCTCTTTACCTTGTTTCAAAATCCGATCCACTTGTTCAGCTACTTTTTCCAAGGCCTTCCATGCCCATCTGGCGCTTTTTGCTTAAATACTCGCACAGTCATTCGTTCCTTTCTTCATCTTACTCTTACATCTTCACTTTCCTCTAAGCGAGTGAGATTTTGTAAGTAAAATAAAAAAATGATTTTGTAAGTAAAATAAAAAAATGATTTTGTAAGTAATATAAAAAAACGTAATTACGGCCGCCATATACAAAATAATTCAATAAATAAAAACATTTGAACCAGGTCCGTTTTATGGATAAATGACGTATTTGGGAATAAAAACATCGGACGTACCGCGTACGTCCATATTCTCTTGAGGTAAAAATTCATTCGCCGTACGGCCATACTCGTTTAGAGGTTAAAACATCAATTTTTTCCAACCATTTATTTTAAATGTTCTCATTTCACCTTCTTCATCCAACTTTTTTTAAGTGTACGCATCTCCACATCAATAATCTTTCTTTTATTATTTTTTGTAATATAATTAAACATTATAATATTATATGTTTAGAAAACATTCTATATACAATATATTTTTTAATTAAAACACTTTTTATTGAAACTCTTATCTAAAAACAATGACTTAGTTAAATATACATTAATTCCAATTGAAGAGTCCAATTGTTCCCTTTTTTATCGTGATATTAGCAAGTATGAAAATTTCGTAATTTTTTCAAGCAAAAGTTGAAAACCACGTCACGATTCAGGGCTAAATGATGGGTTATCACGCCGGTTCTTTTGTGGAACCCGTTCAAGTGTCCCTTTGATGTCGCAAAAAATGGCCTTGATCATATCCTTTCGATTAAATCTTATGCTTTCCCCCTTTTTTTAGGCAATTCGCCAGGGCAAAAGGTCACTGTTTATTATTCAATATGACCCTCGGCATACCATTCATAAATGAATATTTTTTTCTCGTTATTTTATAAAATGGATTGTCGGTTTTCATACGACTAAGATTCAAAATTGTTCAGCCTGAACAAGTGAAAGCGTGTATGTAGCAGATACCACACCTATCACATAATTAAATATGATACCTTTGCTCTCAGTCAATATCAAAAGGATCCTAAAGAAGACATGTTGTTTCGTTATATTCTGAAATGTAAAAAAAATCTTTTATAAGAAGGGCAGACATCAAACGACGTTTAAATATTGTCTACAAATAACCTTTTTCGACATATTTCACCGAGGAAGGTCGGGGGTTTTCACAGTTAAAGAATGGTTTGAAGATAACGGTTTGAAAAATCTTGATAACCGTGAAATATAAAATTTTTATCATTTCAAACTATAACGAAACAATACGTATTCATTCGGCTCTAGTTGACATACTACTGAGTATTAAATTTTTACTCGAACATCGCCTGACAACACGTGGGCATAACCAGTATCCATAAATGCTCTAACTTGTTAGGCCAGAAACCTTTGGACCTTAGTGACGTTATCGCCGTAGTTTAGTTGCATTCATGCTAACAAGCGAGCGTGCGGGATTCGATTCCTATTGTTAAAATTTTCGGGCGGGTTATTGTCTTCCTTAACTTATTAAATCTGAATTTATGTTTTTCTATTGCCATTTTATATGAATTTAATACTAAACAACGATAAAAGAAAATACAGAGGCTAGAGGAATTTAAACCAGTCTTCCTTATTAATTTGTTTTTATTTTGCCATCGATTTTTTTAATTGGATTAGTCGAAATATCACGATTGCTGAAGTGTAACCGTTTGTACACAATAAACCAATGCACTAAAAGCGTTACCCTATTCGTTTTAGATAATTATCATTATGGATTAATGAATCTAGTTGTATTTTATGCAACCAAAGTGTGTAACAAAAAATATAAAAAAAAAAATCAAGATAAAAAATAGTTCCTAATTTTATTTGTTAAATAATGAAAAATGTTTTTTTGTTTTCTTGTTAATTTAAAAAATAAATTTAAACTCTGAACTAGACTACATCTATTTTTCTCACTTTTGAATCATCGTTTATCGAACCCATAAGACTTTATTACAAAGCAAAGGTCTACCTTAGGTTATGACACAAATTATTGAATTTGGTTCGCATAATGGAAGTAATTTTAAATTAATATTTATACACGTGAATGAGGGGAAAAAAACAGTCATGTGGTTTATCTTTTCAGACTACACAGATAATTTTGCGGTGGCATGGTAATGGTTCTAAGACTCTTCGCAGTCAGCAGAACTGCAGGTGAAAACGATGTGATTCAAGTCATCCTCCAGACCACGTCTCACATGAAAAATAATTTAAAACATGAATGAGAACTGACACAAGAGAATTCAGAACAAAAGTGTGAACATTCACGTAAATAATAAATCACAATATAAATATGAATTTAAAGATGTCATCATAAGCTTAAAAAAGCTTATCAAACAACCTTCATTGTAGCTAGACGTTACCTATTAAAAAAAATATTATATTTATGTGGAATAAACTACATATTCTATGGAAAAAAGATAATAAGCAAATCGCTAATGAAACAATAGAAAATCAGTTGAACTTTCGTTCGAGTGTAATACAAGTATAAGGTGCTGTCATAGTAACGGTTGATTATTTATTGTTGAGTTTATGTTACAGCTACATTTTTATTTTTCATGTATATGTAGTAGTTGATATCTGTCACTTTTTGATACGACTATAAAACATAAAATGACAATGGCAAATAATATATTTATTAAGAAGAGATGACTTTATTGTTAAACAAAAAAATATATGTACTGTAAAGATAAAGTAGTTTAGAATAAGTGTAAATGCTTCATTATTCTAACATTTCAAATACTATGAAGAGAAAGTACATAGTTTATGATGAGGGAGAATGCTTCATTCTTCGAACATTTCAAATACCATAAAGATAAAGTAGTTCATGATGAGTGAGAATGCTTCATTCTTCTAACATTTGAAATAACATAAAGAGAAAGTAGTTTATGATGAGTGAGAATGCTTCATTCTTCTAACATTTCAAATACTATGAAGAGAAAGTACATAGTTTATCATGAGTGAGAATACTTTATTCTTCTAACATTTCAAATACCATAAAGAGAAAGCAGCTTGTGATGAGTGAGAATGCTTCATTCTTCTAACATTTCAAATACCATAAAGATAAAATAGTTTATGATGAGTGAGAATGCTTCATTCTTCTAACATTTCAAATACTATTAAGAGAAAGTACATAGTTTATGATGAGTGAGAATGCTTCATTCTTCTAATATTTCAAATACCGTAAAGATAAAGTAGTTTATGATGAGTGAGGTTGCTTCATTCATCTAACATTTCAAAATACAAATAATTTTAAAGAGAAAGTTGTTTATGATGAGTGAGAATGCTTCATTCTTATAACATTTTAAAATACAAATACTATAAAGAGACAGTTGTTTATGATGAGTGAAAATGCTTCACTCTTCTAACATTTCAAATTCTTAAAGTAAATTTTTAGATTCTTTGGGTTATTAATAGTGAATATTTTTCTAAATTATAAACACTTTGTTCTGAGTTTAGTTTCATTCCAATTTTACCTTATTAAAGATTTACAATTTCATTTTAGAAACGGATTAAAATCATTATTTTGTTAAAAATAGCATATTTTTTGAGGTTTTAAAAAAAATTAAGGTGTAACAAACTTATTTTTTTATGAATAAAAATTATATAAAAAAACTGCAAAAAGAGACGGTCGCGCATGCTAAAAAAAGAGACGATCGCGTCAATCACAACGAGCAAGCTATATTAGAGAAGAAGCAACATGACTAGACCATAAAGCAGCACAAAGACAAATACAGCTTTATATTGAAAAAAAAATACTTACGGGTTATTTCTAGTACCGTTAATATATTTTCTAAAATATAACGATGGTAACGACAAATTCAATTAGGAAGAACCCGAAATGATGACTTTTCAGTCCAAACCCGAAATGATGGGCAGGTTCTAGGGATTTTATAATACAGATATTATCACTGTAAAAATATCCTTATTGAAGCTCTATAAATATCTCTACAAAGACCCTAGTGCCGGCTCTGTTCGCATTGCTCGCATTATGGCGTATTCCATCCAATGTAAGCGAAAAACCGGAATTCTCTCTAAAAATATTATTGATGATGATACTCGCATCGTCAATTTGGCTAGAGCCTTACAAATGCCCGCCTTTCAGGCTCAATGGTGATGTATGATGGAAATTATTTTCTCCGTTATATTTTATTAATACGCGACGCCTTTCATATGAAAAATTTTGTGTTGATTGCACCATGTCGCAGGATATAAATCACGCCATTTTCTCAAAGATTTTTTTTCCACCCACTAAAAATTTCCATGAATTTATTTCGCGAAAAGGGTGTATTTTTCTAAAAAAAACTCCACCCCCTTTCCTTTGCCAACTGTAATTTTTCTTTCGTAACTTGTTTTTCTCAATTGCTGTAGATAAACGTGTATAATGGAAAGTAACACACTCTAAAAAAAGACAATTTATAGTTGATGTATAATATTTTGCCATTTTTCTGTACTAGTGTGGGATACGTGTTTTGTGGTACATAGACGTGTATATTCTTTATGAGTATTCCCACATACTCAGTAAAATAGGTTACTAACATAAGAGTAAGTCACACAGTATCAGGCGATTGACTTATGTTCACACATAATATTATATCGTTAATAAAAATATTTTTTTGTGTTGAATGATAAATGTAAGTGTATTGTTATTGCGAAAAGTTCAGAGAATTTTTAATTTTTAGAGATATCCCTTCTGATAATATTTATTATCTTACACTTCTGCTGTAAGCCATCCATCTATGGCTCTACAACCCAGGTCGGGTCTTGGCCTCCCGCAGAGCTTGCCCCCATGACTGACAGTCCTGTGCAGCGTTACGCCAGTTCCGGATACTGATGTTGTTTGCATCCCTCACCACTCCATCCAGCCATCGGAGTTTCGGCCTTCCCACTGCTCTCCGCCCCCCGGGCGTATCCAGTAGTCGTCCGAGGCTCGGTGTTCGGTTTCGTAATAATGTTGTTTTACGGGGAGAGGTTATTAGCCTCTCGCCTAATCCCCTACTGGAGGTCAAGGGTTTTTTTGTCGGGGTTTTCCTTCCCTTATCTGGTTGGATTCCGGTTTTTGGTGGCGCCGGAGACTCGCCACTGCCCTTTCTCTATTGGCTGTGATCCGTATATGTCACATTACCAGGGTTTGCGACGAGGACGCTAGAGAATAGGACTTGATGGTAGTGTTGTAGATGTTGTGCAACGTGGCGTTACTCAGCATTTGTTGGTCCCTGTCTCACCAGCGAGACAGGTTCCGCCGGGACCCTACCATCCCTTCGAACCCCCTCCTGTAAGCCAGACTGACTTTAAATGTAAAATTTCAAACAGGGAACTATGTATTTGATGGGCTGCTTCTGGTATCAAACGTGTGTCTTCTTTATGAGGTGAATTCTAATATATTTGTTCAATGAATGCTTATTTATGCAGCCTCAATCTTTACAGAAATAGTGATATCCAAAATGATTAAATTAAGAAATTATCAGATATTAAATTCAAGGCCTCTTATCCCGCAAAATGGAAAATAACTAGCAATGAATCATTTTATGATTCATTTATATATTGCAGAATTCCACTGAAATATGACATTAGGCTGGCATATGCTGATAACATACATGTGCATGCGCTCGAATCACATCAAGTGAAGGATCCAAAATCACTTTTAAATTGCTGTAAAACCTTTCGTAATGATTCTGGAATATTAAATATAATTCAGTAAGATAGAAACATACGAGTTTGAACATTCCAGCTGTTTTTGCTCAACATTTTTCTTTAGTCTAAACAGAGATCTTACTACAAAATAAAAACTTATTGAAAATAAAAACGACTCGCATTTAAAGCATGTCAGACCCACAAAGGCAGTTGAGCGGATGACATACCCACAAGGTTCATAAAAAAAACATGTGAAGAGACCTTGTCAGTACGCCTTGCTTATATTTTCAACACGGTTTTTCAAGTTTGCACTTCTTCAAAATAATATAAAACGACTTGAGTCAAGACCATTTATAAAAGTGGACCTAATGATGATGTCCAAAATAACAAGCTCATATTCTAGCTATTGCCATATTCTCCTCTGTGATCAAACCGCTTGAGACCCTGATGAATCGTGTGTTGAGATAACACATATATTTACGTGATAAATCGACTGAACTTACCAAAGCATTTAAAAAAAGTTTTACAATGACCATTACAAACTGCATTGGATCAACTTGGTATTCAAAATGTTCTTTTATAACTCCATATTAACTATTTGTGTAACAGGTACGAATTTGTTTATTATAGTATGTGTTATGGCCTTTTGCAACGAAAACACTTTTAGAATTTTGACTGTGTAATTTTATTTGTATAATCGTTGAATTACGAGTACATTAAAGTAAAATATTAACAGTATTGCGGAATTAATAATAACGATGATGTTAACATCGTTGTGGTTTTAAGAATAATGATTGCTGCCTCTGATATGACGTCCTATTTAAAGCAAAGCGTCTTCCGATAACGTACCCTTAGATAGTTAAGAAGGAATTTTGGTCGGGTATGTTATCGGTGCCCTTTGTAAGGTCAAATCGATATCAGGCGACTTATTTGGAATGTCTCTTTCGCTGTTTACTTCAATTAGTGATATCAAATCTTTATTGAATTTGGATAGTAAACGGTTCTTGATAATTCCAACAAGATAATAAATTTAAACATAATACACTGAGTTAAGTTTGACATACACGTGATAACAATAATATTTATTGGATGTAGATAATATAGTACATGCTATGGTTAACATTGATAAGCTTAACATTGGTTTGAATACGTTACATGATTACTTATAATATTTATTGGATGTGGATAACAGAGTATATGATAGGATTAACATTGGTAGGGATACATTACACATGCTTAAATCTAAATTATTTGCTACACAACCAGGAGTCTAACATTGTTTGTAATTGTCATCAATGATGTCAGTCGAGTCATCAAACCTTCCAAGTACTTACTGTTTGCCGATGATTTAAAATTGTATAAAAAACAATTCTCTCCCAGACTGTACGAGTATGTAACTCCAGATTGATTTGAACGGTGTCTGGAAATAGAACGAGACCAATAAGCTGGCGTTTAATACCTCTTTATGTAAGCTTATGACTTTTTCAAGAGCTGGAATCCAGCAGTATTTAAAGACTTATAGATGATCATCCCATCGTGCTTGTTGACAAATCAAATACCTTGGCAATGTATTCAACAGTAAATTTACATTTGGCTCTCGTATTGAGAATATATCTGCCAACGAAGTTCTGGGATTTGTAGTTCGAGTCTATATAGATTCGAGTATATTATAAATTATAGATTTGGTGGTGATGCTGTTATGATATCTATGTATAATTCGCTGGTTCGCAGTAGATTGGAGTGCAGTTCAATCATAGTGAACCCATAAGAAATTCAGAACACACCAATAGTTTAACGAGTTTGAAAAATATTTCTACGACATGATTATTGCAAAAAGTGTGAATTTTAATCTTTTAATGGATGGCTCTTTAAATATTTCATTAGATATTCAAATACATGACTCATTCATCGTTAGATAAGATCTATTTACCTTTTAATACATGCATAAATTGCTAACAGGAAAAATAACAAACCCTTTGTCGATTAAGAAACTGTTTGAACAAATTATCACGCCATTGTAAATAAGGATTGTTTTCGGTACCGTATTCATGAATTGAACTGTTAAAGCCATCATCAGTTGTACACGGAGTGATATTTTTGAATGAATTTTCGGATATTGATATCTACCATATATTTACGAATAAATTTAGCATACTAACTAAAAAACTTTGTGTGCATGACTAAGTCCCTTACAAAGAAGCATGAATATTAATATTTCTATTGTTTTTACAATAAAACAATACGATAATACGACAATACAATACGACTTTAATAATTCAAATGAATTTTTTTTCAAAAAAGAAACTTTTTTTTTAAATAGTATTTCAGCGAACAATAAGTTTTCGAATGAATAACCACGTAAAGGAAGCGACATACACATATTTCAGATGAAAGTGTTTCATGTTGTACTATCACAAAAGAGGGGAGCAACATATCATAAAACGGCAATTTATTCAATAGATCGTTGATGACGTCCACAACTTCCTTAGGGGCGAAGAAAAAGAGAATTCATTTAATGGAAATAATAAGGGCTCGCCTAACGACATCAAACATTGTATAATATGCTCTCCAACAACTGTGAATTCAATTTACTTACTCTGGTACAAATTGCTTTTTTTCTCAAGCTTTTTCTTTTTTTTTCGATTGACTGATCACCATCTTTTCACTTATAATCAGCTTTTGTCGTTGCTGTGATTGAAAGTTCTATATAAATCTTTTTTTCTTTGAAGACAAAATACGGTTAGTATTGGAAGGAAGGTTATAATGTTGGAATTAAGGGTAAATTCGTTTTTCAAAGACGTAAAAAATATCAAATGTTCCATTTTTTTCTGTTTATTGATTTGTTTTGATATTGACGAAATAAATGTGTAAGAATGTGAATAGAGGTCAAAAAGTTAATATTTTTTCGCAGATTTAGTTAAACGATTATTTTTATTGAAAAATAATTTTAAATACTTAAAGAAAATATAACAAGTTTACAATATAAATAATTTTTTTTTTAAATAAACATGAAAAACTTTATTCATCTATTTGATTTTTTATTTTATTACAAAAAATATTTTAATATTTATTTTTATTGATTTATTTGTCTCTTGCTTCTTATACGAGTATTTCGGCTACTTCAATCGAGACATTGGTTTTTAAAACTTGAATCTCGCACATCGCTCGCAGTTTGTAGTCGTATTTATTGACAATACTACTTCACACAGACATTTAAAAATAACCTTGACAAAGCAAAGCAGACTGGGACCTTTTATTTTTTTATGGTACTATTAAAAATAGAGTTGGAAACTATCTGGTGAAAGACAATCATATAACCTCCTTACATAAGTTGTTGGTTAATAAATATTTTTGATAGTGTTCCTAGATTGCATCAGATTTAAGTTTGTGTAAAGATGTGATTATAGAATATGAGTGTTTCGGGTATTTTAATGTGAATTATTAAAACATTAAATTTGAATATAATAACAAGACCACGTCGTCACACGCCTTACCTAGTGAAGTCGTTATCTATAATACTCGTATATCCACAAAATGCAGGACAAAATAAAGGTGCATGACCGGGCGGTAACACACTGGACTTTCGTACGGAAGGTCGCCGGTTCCAGCTCCGCACTGTGCCTCTCGAATGACATAGGTATGTTTACGTCTTGGATTCGAGGGTATAAGGATATCTATGATTTTGGCCACATCTATTCTTTCAAAAAAAAAAACGTAAAACATGTCGGTGTGCTCCGATCATCTCACTTCGGTGTGCCATCGGATCTAGTACAGTTGTATGGCTTGTGAGTTTGCTGGTGTGCAACGGCTCATTCACTTAAAGAGGATAAAAAAAGAGAAACAAAACTCCACGGCACAGCTTTCCTACCAACTGAATTGATATTAGAATGGCGAAGATATCCTCGACTACGAGGCTCAGTATGTACGAAAAATATTCGCTTTTTCATTACAACTATGTAACATAACATACGAGTATATTGTAAATGTTCTGGAAAGTAAGAAAATAAATTTAAAAAAAAAACAATAAATTTTTTTAAGCACAAATCGAACCAATTGTTCATTACCCGTGACGTGTATAATAAAAGACACAATTAGTGCGGGATTAGGGTTATTGGTATTGGTGACATCGAATATGATTACCTTAGCTAATTTTTAATAGATATATGGTAACATGTTGTATATAGGGTAAAGAGGTTCAGTACCTATTTGCAACTTTTCTGCTTTTTTTAAGTAAAAGCTGGATAAAATGTATTGACGAGATCTCAAATAGGTTCTGAAAATGTTCCAAAGAATTTTTCAGCGCAAGTGGAAGGTTGTAGTGTGGAACCTAAACATTTATGAATAAATAATAGTTTATCCAAGTGTGGATGATACCTTAGAATATATATGTAGCTCATAATATAACATGAAATTTAACTGTTTTACAAAGTGGCATATTCTATCCCTCTGTTAATGAATAAATGCCACAAAGCTAAATATATAAATACCGTTGAATGAACACTACAGTTTACTTAAAATAAGCGTTTAAGAAAAACAACTGAAATTTTTATACTCATTTCCATGGCCAAGTTGGTAAGATACCTGTCACTCAACACAAGGTAAGCGGGTTCGATTCAGTTTGCTTTTCACTTAAGACCTTTATAACATAATTCTGGTTGAATGGAAGAAATAAGCAATGGTAATAAGACTGCCAGATTGTTTTGTATATAACAAGAGATAAATACAATACATTCTCAAAAAAAAAACATTATAACGTTTTAAAATTAACTAAAAACATAGTATGCTACATATTTAATGTGATGTGATTTTAAAAATGGTCATAAAATCTCAGGTGAGTTTA
Organism: Odontocerum albicorne; assembly: GCA_949825065.1. NCBI lineage: Eukaryota > Metazoa > Arthropoda > Insecta > Trichoptera > Odontoceridae > Odontocerum > Odontocerum albicorne. Next base: position 40,253,169 of record OX463844.1, read on the forward strand.
ATTCACCAGGTTTTACTGTTTTTAACAAAAGTGTAATAAATAAATAATAAAAACTGTAATGTAGACGTATTTAATATAAATACGCCCTTTGACAACAAAAGTTTATTTCAAAAAGGATAATCAAATAAAAGATTATCTATACAAATCACTTGATATCTATAATCAAACCTGTTATATTGGAGAATTTGTGTCATATGCTAAAAAAATAAAATCCATTTCAAGGCGAGTTTAAGATTCTCGTGTAAAATTTTAAAGAAATAATTCTTTAAAAGTTCAAAAGATGTATGGTTTCTCAGTATTTTCCGATCTGCAATTTTGAAAACTTAAGTACCGAGAGCTTAGCGCAAACCAACATCGGTACGTATAAGTTAAAGAAAAATTGTAAGGAGCATTTTTCATCACCGCACGGAGAATGTCAGGGAACGAATGTGCCAAGGAAGATATTTCAGATTTAAGTCGACAGAAGTACGTAATACCGCTTGAGTTTGACACAAAGATGAATATATGTATGTGAGGAAAGCAATCTAAGGTATCAGACTCCGAGTCTTTTTGTTTGCGCCGAGAGCAGATTGCTATATATTTTTTTGAAAAGTATATACATATAATATATCCCTTATTTGGTATCCTTTGCTCTGTTTATAAAGCTTTTGCTGAGAGTAAGTTTTAATTTTTTTTTCTCGTTGGTTCCATTTTTGGTATTCGACGAGACTGTGACTCGAGGACACGTGTAATGGAATTTCGGGATTTGTGCAGAAGTTTTTTTTTATCATACAGTTACTTTTTCTTAATCTTGTGGGGGAACTTTTCAACTTTTCATCCCCTAAATGAAAATCATAGCTGTATTGCTTTGAAGGACTTTAACGTAGACGTATACGTTGTTTTACTATGTTACTACTTATGAGATAATAGTGACATACATTTTCTGCTACAAGCGTCTTGGTTGGTGAAACCTTTTTTTTTAATTTCTCGTACTGGCGATTTATTTTTATTTTGAACCAGCTTACAACGATATTTCTGATCACATGTAACTGGTCAATTGAAACTAAATTTTAGGGAGGGAAATCAGTATTATGACCTGCTGAAAGAGAATTGTTTCTTTTGCAAAAATTACTCTGCATTTTTTTAAATATATATTGACTTATTTTTTTTCATAATACAAAAACAAAAAACACAGATAAACGTTAAAAATACAAAATTCACGTATAACATAATTTTAAGAATTTCATGAATCTTGACTTCCCTTTACTGAAATATATTATTCTCATAAATATTGAATTTTATCATGAAATGTACAATTTAAGAACACTTAAATGTAGGCATCTTAAAATATTCCTTGTCCTTAACTCTCATACAATTCGCACCTTTACCTCTGTTTTCCTTGAATTTTGTTTTAAAATTAACTTTTGTTCCTTTTTTTTTCAAATATTATTTCCATATACCACGTTAAAGACACGATTGTGGATACCAATGATAACTTTGAAACAAAAACTGATTGCTTGGAAGCAATAGCTATAAAGCAATAAATCTGCCAGATGCATTTATATGAAAGTGTTAAATAAGGTTAGCTGAAAATATTGCAGTCTTCAAACCCGCGGCTGAATTTTAATGCAGGTAAATTTGACCAAATAACTCTCCTATTGAAGGATATTTACTGATAAAAATGTTGTTTATAGTCAAAGCATTAACGTTGTGGAGGAACAAGACTCTTGTTTTCGTTCCCCTGAAGATGAGGTGAAAGCCTTGAAACCGGTAGGGTTATACCGTCGCAAAAAAGTGGAATAAACAGTGTTTGATAAAAATAAATTACAATGATAAAAATGTCTTAAAATGGTAGAGTTAAAGCTGTGTACTATATTGTTTGAACCTCCAAATAGTCTGGTGCCGAAATAAATGATAAAAATATGTGGAATTCACAAAATAATTGAAGTTGAAGAGAAGACATGGACCTTATATGGTGCTACGTGTGGATGTTTTCGAAGCCTTCTTTTCACTGGCATTCATTTGAAGATCAGTCTGTATGTACTGAAAAAATCGATTCTTGTTATAAGTCCAGCTCAAACAACTTTTTTTAATTGCATCATTTAGAGTGCATTGGGTTTCCAGAAGATAACATATATCTTAGCATCTGGGTATATAAATGCATTTCCACATCTTTTTAACATACTTGTATGTTTGACTTTTTTTGCCTTTGTCTATCTCTTTTTTTATTTCTAAATTTATTTGTTAATTAGCTCTTTTTTTAAATTTAATTATGCTTAATTTAATGTTATCAACATCCAACTGTTTTATTAAGTCACTGAAGAACAAAAACTTTATGTTTATGTTTTGTGACACTTGGCTAACAGCGCTCGTTAGAAGCATTGCACTAAATGCAACTGCAGCCACTGTCATTGATGCATTGCCGCATTAGTGCAGAGTGCAGGCTGCGCTCACTTATTAGACTCGCATCATTTGTCTCGAGCCAGCATCGAACGAACTCGGTTTAAGATGGTAACTTTGTTAAAGCACTTAGATTTATTCGACGTGTTGCTGAAAATTAATTATATTACGGGGGTTTCAGGAGAATCAAAAGTTCTCTGAAAGTTGCTGTGGCGTGGAGATGGGTAACAACCAGGCCGGAAGTTACTGAATTCCTATTTAATATGAAAGATTTATAAACTCCCAACTTAAAGCAATGGCTTTTGGAGGGAGATAATAAAAGTGAAGGAAAGTATCTCAGTGAAGGAAAGTATCTCAGGTCTGATATTTATTTCTAGTTTTCTTCATAAACTTTTAATAAACATCTGACAAGCACTGTTCGAGTTGCCAAAAATATTTAAAAAATCTAATATTTACTTTTCATCCCATCCAAAAATATAAATTATTAATAACACATATTTTTTTTAAATGAATCAATAAATGAAATTATCCCCGATTTCAAATATCGTCTCTTGATTGGTTCGAACATTTAACAGACAGCTTACATTATCACTCCGTCTTAAATTTCAACAAATACTTACAAGAAAGATAAAAGAAATATTAGTTCTGTGAACGTACGTGCCTAAGAAACTTTTCTGGACTATAAATGTATGAAAAATAGATTCATTTGATATTTTAAGTAAGATGAAAAATGTAGAACTTTAATAATAATTTAAACGGTGTCCATTAAACATAAAAAGGGGAATCACTGTAATTTTGTTAGTTTAATGCAATCCAGTTCTCATTATTATAATTTAAATAATAGCACTAAATCATGAAAGTAGAATAATTGTTTATTTATGAATGAAATACTCCTCAATACTCATTATATAATAGTAATTTAAAGAGTTATTATTATTGCATAAAAAATGTCCTCCCTAAATAAAAGTACGAGCCAGTATTCAACACATTCTCCTTTTCAAATATTAACATGTGACGCTGATCTGAATCCAAGTTGAATGTTAAGGCTTGATGGCAAAATAATACGATAACCTTATATCCGTTGCGGTGCGGTGGGACGACACAGTCGGTGACTTAAGTAGACAATGAAAATTCGCGCGAGACGACGCTATTTTTCCAAATAGACGCCCAGTCTTGAGAACTCTGGCGTCGACCGGAAGCGTCGCCTAATGTTAAACCGATCTTCTGATTCAGTTGTTCTCAACTTATGAAAAAATAAAAAAATAAATTAACTAAGCGTTCATACAAAATCAAAATAAATGCGATAATATTACGAGAAGAGAAAAATACAAGAAGGTAAATTCGATAATTACTATATAGGGGATGCGCTCGATGTGACCACTTGGTCCTGAGCTAGTTGTGGTGCAGTCATGAAAGTAAGTGACTGAGAGTGCCGAATACGTATTCACTTTACAGTCACGAATGCGGGCGTCTAAGTGGGTGCTTTTTGCTTGCTTCCTATATTTGGAAATGAAGGCTATATTACCTCTAAAACATCGGCTATCATTTAAGTCAATCCAGCACTCACAATTTAAAATATCACTTACTAACACCATATTAAAAAATAATTTAAATATTTGTACTTAATCACTAAATCCATATATTTCTCTGACAATGTACTCTTATTGTCCGGATGTATATGAATTTAATGGTAAAATACGAAGTATACAAAAATAATATGTTTTCACATTTATTAAAAAAAGAATTTTTCAAATTACATATAATAACTTTTCATGTAAAACAGAAAAAAAGTGTTTTTCCAATCAAGAGATTTTTCCATTTTAGATGAAGAAGACTTCCATCATAAGTGAACAATATTTTTTCACGTAAGAAGAAGAATGACAAAGTGTTTTTCTTCTGAAGAAGGTTTTTCCACTTATGAAGAAAACTTTCCATCTATAGTAGAAATTCAGTGGATTTTCACTTAAGAAGAATACTGTCCATTTCAAATGGAATAACAAATTATTTCCACTTTAAAAGACTTTTCACTTAAAAAGAAGAAGACTTTATATCTAAAATAGAAAAAAAAGGAATCGTTTCAGTAAATCAATTACATTGCCCGTAAATATATAGTATAGTGTTATATAAATAATACGAAATATTTCTTTGTTATTTGTTTTATCAAACACTGTTTATTCCACTTTTTATAACGGTATGGCCCTACCAGTTTCAAGGCTTTCACCTCATTATCAAGTGAGCACAAACAAGATTAAATTATTTCGAACTGGTACCGACATACACAATTCTAACGGTAAACATTCGGATTGGGGACCGTGGGCGTAGGGAGGGAGGAGACAATCTCAGCGTGCAGCGGCGAGATTCTTGGAATATATGTGTTTGCCAGATGTTCACCCCGATGCACTGACTTAGAAATTTGTAGGGCCTGTAATCTGTCCAATTTATTTCCTTTTCTACTGATATATAAGAATTTGGCCTCATCGATAGAAAATGTATGGAGGATTTGTGTTCACAAAATCTCTTTTCAAATGATCTTCCTGTCTTTCCTATATAGAAATTATTACAGTCAGCACATAAAAGTTTATACACACCACTGTTGCTAAGTATTCCATTTTTTTCCTTTCCCGTTAAATAAGAGTTTCCGGAGATTAAAATTAGTGTGCAAAGCTGGCTTTATGTGACTTTTCTGGTTATTTCGTATGGTATGTTTTTTTATAAAAGAGGACTTTGCTCCATTTATAGGTATGCTTATAGGTGTCGTTAAATGTATGATCTTTAATGAGTTTCTTTTTGTTTTGTTTTTTTAAAGTGAATCAATGAGGCTTACAGGGTAGCCATTATTCGTAACTATTTTGTTGATAGTTATTAATTCCTTAGTTAAGGGGACACTGAGCAATCGATGAAGCATACAGTTTAGGGCGGCGAATTTATATAGGCGGTGAAAGATTTCTTTCTATAATTTTTTTTTGAAAATTATAATAACCACATTAAAAAAACTTTTAAGAACTTGCGGTCTCCAATAATTGATTCCAAGTACCTGTCATAATTTCAAGGCGAAGGAGAGGTCCAGATCCCGATTAGGTTCAGCATCCCTGCTCAAGAAGCTACTTATATCCAACCCTCCTTAACCCCTCTCCCAAGGCGGCTGTAACTCTACGTTTTCGTGACAAGCTTTTTCAAAAAACGAAGATTTTAGACTGTTGACTTTGTAACGTTTACTGCCGGGAATACAGAGATGCTCAGTTTATGTGAAATCTCAACATGATAGGTATTAAAGATAATCGCTATCTTCTCTTCTTGTTTCTTCTCGTAATTTTTTTTCAACTTTATCTCAAAAGCTAGGATTAAAATTTTCGTAACTGGTAAATTTTGTATTTTTTTTCACGCATCGTAACTTCATATTGATCTTTCATTTTAGAAAAAAAAAATGTGCACTATATTTAACCGTAAAGATTTTCCATTTACTTACAGCTATGTTTCTACCACTTGGTTTTTATAGGTAGAATTACGATCAAACGTTTTAACGGTAGTAACAAAAAGGACAATTTATGAAACACCGTTTAGAGAGTAGACTTTCTCGAAGGGTGCTGAAAAGAGTATAAGAAACTTTGACACTGTAGGGAATACCCACGTCCCTAAAATATTGTCAACATGAAGGGTCAACGACCGATGAATCAACCTCTGGATATGTACAAATTTCACATACCAGAACGTCAATACTGTTTACACGAAAATAATATTTACATCGCATTCCACGGTAGAAAGAGAACATATCACGCCGTCTCGCCGTTTCGACAATAAATATTCTACCCACTGTATTATCCGCAGCGCTTGCGACCGCCTCAGCACGCGCAGGAGTGAGATCGAGATATACCGCGGACGCATTCACGCGCCCCGTTCTGAAATTCTATATATACCTACTTATCGATGAATAAAGGGCACTTGTTATTATTCGCTTGACCATTCATTTCTGTTTACTATTTATTATTATTCACTCTCACTTCCCGCATTCCTGAATCGACGTATTTTATTTTAAATACAAAACAAATCAAAATCATCACGACGTATCAAATTAAGCATCCCGCTAAAACACTTAGAAATAAATACTAATTTATTATTGCCACGATATACATTCCCCGTGGCCTAGTTGGTAAGACACTTGTCTCCCAATCCAAGAGTTACGGGTATGAACTAAGATTTTCACGCTTTTAAGAACAGTTATTAATAGTAGTCCTGTTGCACCTCACTTGGCCAATTTAATGCATAGGGCGGATTCCTCTTGTGCTTCGTTGTTCCATGTTTCCGGTGTTCACTAGTCTTTCCAAACTGTCTCCATGGCCTCGAGCAATGTGCTTACAGAAAACGAACATATCGTTGATGATCTGTCAGTAATTATCAGTTATTCGAGTATAGAGGCATCAGTTAGCCTTGCCGTTTATGTAATTTGTTACATCTTTCACCATCATCAAATTTCAAATGGATCTATTCTACGTCTCTCGCTTGCTCTAAGAGGCCACGCCTTAGCACCGTACATGAATATTGCAAAGTCACGAGATTTATAGTAGTACGGACGTAGTTGAGAGAGCAGTTGCCTTAAAATGAAGCTGGGCAGGAGATATTGCCAGATGCTCTGACTCTCGATGGACGAAAAAGGTCCTGGAATGGCAGCCTAGAACGGGCAGGAGAGGTGTGGGGAGACTACAGGCTAGATGGTCGGACGATATAAAACGGGCCACAGGGGTGAAGTGGATGCAGTGTGCCCGAGAGAGGGAGTTGTGGAAAACCGAAGGGGAGGCCTATATCCAGGGATGAATCCAGAACGGCTAAAGAAGAAGAAGAGACTTATCAACGTATTTTCGTCGCGATGGTTCTTAAGATTACATCAAGTGCATTATTTGTGTCATCTGGACCTGGAACTGTTTTCAAGTTTTGATTAAGTTAATTTATTATAAAATATTATTTATAGCTCTGGTTGTTAAGTTCTCAACCAAGCTTTAGCTTTTCCCTATGGACCAAATATTGCATAGCTATAATGTGTCACAGTAGATTGAAACACAATAACAGCTTTCTCTTTGTTTTGTCCATTATGCAGTCGATTGTTGACATTGTTTTCACCGTGGTACGTTCAGAAACTTTAGAGCATGCAATGTTATTTGACCACAAAATATAATTATCTGATACTCACATGCATTAAGAATGTTAACACTAATTTCATTATCACCATCACGCTTTGGTCCTATTGGGGTAGGTAGAGAAAACAGTTCTTCACTTTATTCTTTACTAGCACACATCTTTCTCTTCTGCCAAGTCCACCGATTTCCAAATCTTTTCTCTCTTCCTTCTTTCAGAATTGAATTTATTTGGTTGTATCACGTTTTTCTAGGTCTTCCCTAAATTTCTATGACCTTATATACTACTTGTATATATATATTTTTACAATCGTTCATCATTCTTTTTTCACAATCGTTCATCATTCTTTTTTTACAATCGTTCGTCATTCTTTTTTCACAATAGTTCATAAAAAAAAATTCTAATTGGTTGATTCATCTCATACTCCTTTATTCATTTTAAGCATTGTACGAGGATAATATGTTCTTTCAATCCGCCTTCTTACCTAATACCATCATTCCTTATTCTCTCATACATTGTTTTTCCACATAATCTACGCAACGCTCTTATTTCTATCTAACTTTCATTAATTTTTGTCACGTCCAATTTTTATTGTTATATCTTTATTTTGGAACCAAGTTTTATTATAAGCAGCTAGTTTTATTCTTATATCCTCATTTTGGAACCGAGTTTTATTATAAGCAGCTAGTTTTGCTTTTCTTAAAATGCTTCAGTCGGTAAATATATTGTTAAATCCACAATTCACTGTATTACCCACTGCTACTCTTCTTTCAATATCGCACTTCGCGAGGCGATCCGATATAAATATGCATCCCATATATATATATACTATTTTTACGATATACTTAACATCTTACATCATCAATTCAGATCTAGCTGTTGTATCATGAGTACCTTTCTAAATAGCCCAGAAAACTTGATATTTGTATGAAGAATGATAAAAAAGAAGTGTAGTCATTTCATTGAACTCGATTTGGACGCAATCCGATTTAAACCAATTGTTTCGGTTGAATCTTTTCAGCGACAATTTTGCTATCAAATAACATTTTAATAACTGTATTAAACATTCGTTTCTCATTTCATAATACTTATTGAATGGGGTAAAATAATATTTTGTAAATTACCTTAAATATGAAACCGTTTATTTTGCCAAGAATCCCAATTGGTCAAAAACCATAATTTAAGCTTACTTCGAATCAAATCAACGAATTAAATTTACTTCAAGGTTTCTAGTTATACAATTTTTGAATATTATTTATTTATATTCAATTCAAAATGTTTTGCTTTGAAATAAGTAAGCCAATATCAAACGGCAGCTGTTATGAATTGTGCATTTGGAAATAATTTCCGATGTTAGAATGAGTTGTCCTGAAAGAACGGTAGTTACTCATTTCCATTACTCATATTTAGAATATTTTGAAATTAATATTACTTATGTTGAATATAAATGAACAGGAGAAAACCGTAATTTATGTTTCAAAGTTGTAAACTTAGCATGGATATTTATACAAATTGAAAGCAACTGGAAAATACTTATTTTGAGTCATTAATCGTATTGTTTATTTTAAAGGCAGAATCGTTGTAGATTTTAATAATAAAGTTTTCAGTTTCTTTATCTGATAACCTCTAAGGTCAAGTTGTCAAAATGTTAGATTGGTCATGAATTTTAGTTTTTGATATATGGTCTTGTAAAATATTTACAACTTTTATAGTAGAAAGAAACTCCTATTTTCAAGTCTGTAATGTACGAGTATGTTACGTGTTTTATTCCTAATTTTATTAGTCTCTTCACAATTTCTTTCTTTTTCCTTTGATTAATAATACCATTCTCACTTTTATTACATATTTAGTGTATAGATTTTGTACAAATAAATAATGATTTCAACATTTTTAGCAACCATATTACATTATCGACTTATCTTTTGTATGGTTGGTTGAAATATATTGCCACCTGGTAATCTATTAAATTATTAGACAACAAAGTGGCAAATAAATGATAATTTCCGTATTAAAATAAATCCACCAGGTCGTTCTGTATTGAACTATATTTTCTTACTGTCTTATAATAAAGACTGAGTGTTTTATAGGACACCGAAAATGAACATCATTTGTCGTGTTAAATGTTAATTAGGATAGCAATTTCAGTATTTACATTATTGATACAATGCTTTGCAAGTTTGCATATAAAATAAATCAATATTTTTTTTTACTATTGTATCACAATTTCATCTTCAATACCAAAATTCCTCAGTGTATGGGATTAATTAAATTATTTAAATAAACATAAAAACACTGATCTAATTTATTTTGGTGTCCTACCACATAGTATCCTTCCTTACGTATTCTTCCACTAGTTGGTGATTTAGACGTATTAAAGAACGTAGTAATTAAGCCTTCGGACTAAGAACCACTAGAGTAGACATTTTTTTTTTAAGAATATATATGACCGAAGTCATAGGTATCCTTATGCCATCGAACACTAGGCAGAAAAAGTGCCTGTATCGTTCGAGAAGAGTAGCACGGCGCGGGGTTCGAACCGACGACCTTCCGCACGGAAGTCCAGTGCGTTACCGCGCGACCATGCACCTCTATTGTTCTCGCGGTTCATCGTTGTACGTGCTGGCAACACTATCGCACGTAAAGAGGCAGGAATACTCGTACTCGGTTGGGAAAGTGTTGTTACTAGATGAACATTTTAACTAAACTTGAACCTTTATTTCGTTTTTTTTTTGTTGGGTACTATCGGAAGTCGTATCTTAAGCCCCCCGTCTTGCCAACTAAACGTCAAACGTAGGGAAGCCAATTAAATCACAACATTTTCATGTTGTCGATTCGATTTGATTATCGGGATCTATGCTGATTTGAGATGAAATCCATCATACCTGTTGATACGAGTATTACTTTAATCTGTACATATCCAGCGCACATCCACCAACGGCAAAATTGATTACCAACAAGCCCTTAAGACAAAACCCACAACGTTTTTGAAACGTCAGCATAGTAATCCAAACCACGTGGTACAATAACCTTACAAAACCGATACAAAAAAACCACGAAATAAAACGGAAAACGTATTTATTTACCTGACATAATTCTCGAATAACTAAGTGTTATTGACATTATTGACATATTGTAGACAATTTTTTAATTTTTTTTAATTTATTTTTTCAAAACAGGCTTAGCCCAATTACTTTGAAAAATACAAGACATTAAAAAATAAGTAAAATTACATAGAAAAAAAATTAGAAAATTATATAAAATAAAAAATAATGCATATGTATACAAACGAGTATATACACAAACATATTATACATATTATATATATTCAGTCACTTAAGTATGTTGATGAGTGCTTTCTAACGCGCTTAATCTAAGAAGAAAATTTACTTTTGCTTTTGGTAATGTGATATGAAATATATCAATATCCGAAGCAGTCCCGTTCAGAAGAGTTAAGGCCCTTCCAACAGGCATAGCGGCTGGAAGACCCGTTCTTGCGTATGTTATTGAGAACAGTTCTTGCCGGCGCAGTGCAGTGTAATTGTTAGGAACATTTAACGCTAATCTTTGTAGTAATGCTGGACAGCTCACAACTCCTCGAACGAGTTTGACAACGTATACCAAGAGACGCAGGTCTCTTCTTACGCTCAAGGAGTTATACCCGAGCATGCCCAGCAGAAACTGCGTAGGATAAAGCCACGGATAGACACCGAACTCACTCATATAGAGATATCGTAGATATTTTTTTTGTACTTTCTCCACCATGAGCAAGTTCTGCGCCCCCACCGGGCTCCAAATGCAAGCATTGCTTTCTAGTTTACTACGGATCAATGAATTAAACAACGTTTTGAGCACCAATTGGTTTTCAAACGACTTAGAGATTCTCATTACAAATCCTAGAGTTTTCTAAGCTGAGTTGCACATAACTTCTATGTGAGGACCAAACGAGATTGCTGTGAAACAAGACACCCAGATCTTTAATATTATCTGTGCGGGGTATAGGTATAGATTCTAGTGTATATCTATGGACTTTCAAGATGTGTGAGCGATGATACGACATAATTTTGCACTTTGATGCATTGAAATATAATTTATTATTGTGGCTCCACTTACAAACATTGTTGAGACCTGACTATAGGTCTAAGCAGTCGGTATAAGAACGATTTTGAGGTCATCAGCAAATAGAAGAAACGCCTATAATGGATCCTCCGATTTTTTTGACACATTACCCGTGGTCAAAAATAAAGTTTGGAGAGGCTTGTGGGCACTGGAAGTATGGAATGACTGATTGAGGGATGCAATAAGATTACCCTTAACAATTGCTCTTTCAACTGCGGAGTGCAGGAATTAATAGAGAGCACGATGCTCAATCATGAGGTACATGACAGGGTGATGATGATGAATCTATCGTTAAACTAAAGAAACATTACTAATTACACAATTTAAAATAGTTCAGGAAAAATAAATCTATTCAATTTCCAGATTTTAATATCCTTTTTTGCTTTTGCAGGTGGATTTAACAAATTTTACAGCCAATGATTTTCTATTGGAGAAAATATTTTTCTATTTACTTAGAAATTTTACTGCCTTTGGGAAAATCTTATAATTAATTAAAAAAAACAACTATTGAAACGTGTAAGTTTAATTGAAAATAACAAAAGCAATGTTTTTAGTTTATTAAATCTTTTGATGGGCAAAACCTTGAGATATTAAAAAAAATCACCGTGATTTGGCGTTCCAGGTAAAATTTGAATAGATTCGTTGCGTAGGCTTCGAAGTAAAATATGTTTTTCAAAACACTCGTGTATCTTGTTTAGTTTTCTGAGAAAAAATGATAATCACATTTGATTTGAACTCACTATTAGTAACTAGGAATGAGCCCAACTTAAGATACTTTGTCTGTCTTTTATAATTTAATTAATTTGTGTCATAACTTTGCCTTGATTTGTTAATTTAGATTTTCATTTGAAACATCTCTTTGAACACCACGTTCCGCGTAAATTGATGAACGTTTCTTATAAACTGTCCTTGTTGAAGGTTCCCTGTTATCGGGACTTTAACCTGGTTTGGATTTTTTAAATATGATAATCGAACAAAGGGATGGATATTTGAAAAAAATACGTAGTCTATAGTTCAATGCCAACGTAAGTAAATGTTTGTGTTTTTGACTTATTGACGGGGAAATCTTATGCAAGAGTGATGGAAAATTGTCATCACTTTAATGATAATGGCAATTTCATATAAACTGGAGCTAAATCTATTTGTAGAATGAAAACAATGTCGCGACAGTTGAACTTGGAAATTATTTCCGCTGTGATGAAATTCTAAGGAAGATCTTTCAAAATCAGCCGGGCTTCCTTTATTTGGAGTCAGATTGCGTAAGAGCATAATGATCACCCATTTTTTCAGCCACGGTACGTATGGTGGTGGCATATTGATGAAGTTTGATGGTTTAAGAATTAAAAAATAAAGTTAAGAGCATCATTGGTGTCGTCTGAGATGATAGCGCTAAAGTAAAGTTTTTTTTTGCCTTGCATCATATCAATAATATTTTGATTCATATCAAGAGTTTGTTGACTTGTAGATACTAGAATAACTCGTTATGATAATTCTTATTCTTTCAGATTGTTCATTTGTATTTCACAGGTGAAGTTCATGAACTTATCGCTTATATCAATCATTAGTTGTGGAATTTGAATGGTGCAACCAATCTTGATTCCTTCAATTGGCGGAAGTTGAAACTCTCACAAAGTAGCTTGCTTCAAATTTGGACGAACTTTCCAAAACAGACGTAAAATCTACAGACTTCCAGAAAGTTTTTGATAAAGTTGATCACGATATATTACTTAAGAAAAGGCATAACCTTGGCTTCAGCGATAATCTAATGGAATTATTTGCATCATACCTAAAATAATTATCTCAATACGTAACAATCCGGAACAAATCTTCTGTGGATTGCATCGCAAGATCTGGTATACCACAAGGATCTAATTTAGATCCCCTGCTATTCCTCATATTAATAGATGATATTCAAAACTCCATAAGTCACTCGACATGTTTATTGTTTGCTGATGACTCGAAGTTTTCAAAAATATTAATTCACTTTACGACTGTGCACAGTTACAACAGGACCTAGACTCTAGTTTCTTGAACTGAGCAAAATCATCTCCTGTTTAACATAAATAAATGTGTCTGTCTGTGTGTCCTATAGTCGATCGTTTTCACCAATCCACCATCAGTATACTATGTTATACAGGGAGCCGCATTCAAAAGAGTTTCTGAATTCAAAGATTTGGGCGTAACCTTTGATGTCGGATTCACGTTCGTTAACCATAACCATTTGATATCGGACTGTTACAAACTGCTCGGTTTTATAATGAGAATATCAAGAGAATTTAAGTCCCGATATCCTTAAAAAATTATATAATTATCTAATAAGAACCAAATTAGAATATGCATCTACAGTTTCGGCTCCTTATCTGCTCAAATATGAAAAGAATATAGAACAAATACAAAAAAAAATCCTCAGATATCTATGATACGGAACAAAGGACGATTATCCAAAATATGTTCACCATGTCAAACTCATCACGGTGTGTGACTATAAAAGCCTCGAAACAAAAAGGCAAAATCCATTGCGATATTCCTACTAAAGGGTTTTCAAGGTTGCTTTAACTGCCCCGCGATTCTAGAAGCACGAAATTTATATGTACCTAATAAATATAGCCGTGCAAGGAATCACCCTTTGTTCTACATACCAACTTACAGGACGAATATCATGGCTAAATACTCAATCACGCGTGGTATAGAGATATTGAACCAACTGAATGACACTGGATATATTCTCGGCACCGCCTTGCAGCATAAGAAGAATCCTGGCTGATATTCTTCCTAACAAATAAGTTAACTCCAGAAGCAGACCCTCTTCGTGTAACAGGAGAAATCTGTACAAAGTGGATTAAAAAATATAGAGTAGGTACATAAAATTACCTCGTTGGAAATTCACAAAAATTCAAATGTCAATTTGCTGTGAAAAATACAATATAATTTTACAGGCTGGATATTTTTTACATAAATGTATGCTTATACTCGTGTTATAAGAATATTTTTAGTATTTTAATTTTATGATTTTTATAACGTACGTCTTTGTGTAGGTAATACTTGTGACAATAAAACCTAATGGACTTTTCAAAACAACCAGAAAGATTTTTGAGCGTATGTTTCCTTATTACCAATCTCCTTTTTCTTCTCCTGGTCATCGATAAAATTTTATTTAAAATTGTTCGTAGTGTCTTTCGTTTTGGTTTTTTATCTCCATCATATACTTGAATCATTAACCTTCAACTCAAAAGTTATTAAAATTATTTTATAAGTTCAATGTCACTTGGAAATAAACTTGCCATGTCGTTAACTAAACAAAGTATTAATGAAAAAAAAACAAAATTTTCATATGAAAAAAAAACAGACTCTGGCTCATCAAAACATAAACCTCGGGATCAGAAGTCAAGCGGTCTCCTAATTCCAACAAAGGGGGCATACAATAAACCAAAAAAATTGTATTGTATGACACTTTCATTATGCACATTAAAACCTGACGAGTTTAGTGACATGAAAATCTCTCCAAATCTACCACAAATATGTAAAAGAGACCTTCAATAAAAACCGTACTTGAGACTTTATTTAAAATAAATAGGGTTCAAATGGAAATCGAACCCAGAGCCGTTGTCTAACTGTTAGCATTTGCGCTAAACAAGCGGAAATCCGATTTTTGATTCCTGGCAAATTCACTTCTGGACTAGTTTCACTTTGAAATGTTTTCCTGTAACTTATAAGCCACCTCTTATATCTTCGAAAATATACAGTGTCTTTCCGATCGTAAACTTACAAAAAACTCAAGCATATATTGCTTACTGGCTTGCGCAGTTCACCACTGTTCTTTTTTTACGTCAACATTTACTGTCCATGCCGTAAAACTTTGGAACCAGTTACCAACAAATGTTAAAATGCAAATGAAAAAAACTCTTAATTTCAAATCAGTTGTGCAACGTGTTTCATACCTGATTTCTGCTTTCTACCATCACCACCCTTTTCCTTTTATCGATAATATATTTTTATTTTACACATTACAAGAAATATACATAATTTGCGAAAAAACAACAGGTAATTTAATTCGGACACACAATTTTAATGGATCTGGGTTTGTTGCCTTTCATTTGTCGTGTCCCCAGTAAACTAGGCTTTTGCCTGTATCTCACTGAGGACATATAGCATGGACAAATAACTCGATACTTCTTTCCGATTTTGGATTATGTAAAACCCCGTTACACATTCTCATCAACCTGACAAACAGTGCCACTTAATTACATATGTATAATGTGAGGAGTATTTTTTTAATTTAACTAAATTCAAAATGGCTATAGAATTTTCCGCAAAATAACAAACTAGGAGAACCTTAAATTATCGTTAATTCTTACCCATCGCTGAGCACGTATCAAAATTTATACGAATCACGAAGTTCCGTTGTGTTCTAGAAATAATTTCTCG
Organism: Odontocerum albicorne; assembly: GCA_949825065.1. Lineage (NCBI taxonomy): Eukaryota > Metazoa > Arthropoda > Insecta > Trichoptera > Odontoceridae > Odontocerum > Odontocerum albicorne. Next base: position 40,269,216 of record OX463844.1, read on the forward strand.
TGATCATAATAATATTTGTTGTTATTGTCAGCAAAGAGGACCCGTGGCACAGGTTTAGATATTTCAAGGTTTACCGCCAAGAAGTGCAGGTGTGATGCCGGCGTCTCCTATCCCCTCCAAAAAAAATTGGCTATAAAAGGGGGTAGCCGCTCTCCGCAGATCTCATTCCCGGGCTCGAACCAATGACTATAGGGATCACGCCCGTTTGTTTCACGTTGTAATTCTTTTATTTAATAATTACTCTCGAGTCTAAATTCAAATAGCTCTAAATTCAGTTAAGGTGAGATTCCCGACCAGGAATTCTCCCCTATCCAGAAGCTGCTTCTGTTACGTCAGGATCTGACCCCTTTCTACTTCGGCTTCCCTATTATCGGAGCCAAATACGCAGATGCCTGTTGCATCATACTCCCACCTTCTCTGATACAAATAGGAAAGGTCTCAGCTGCCGTTACGCTCTTCCTGGAGAATATCCGCTGTCATCTGTGGATCCGAGGGTTATCGCCATCACCATCGACATGCTTCCAGCTACCAGTATTCTGCCCTGTACTTCGTGACTGGGGAGGAAATGGACACGTTAGCCGTCAAATACGTCTTAATAATCTCTAAAGTGTTGTGAATCTATTTTATTGTAATTCTTTGTTGATTTCACTACCAATTTTACCTTGTTTTGTGCGATCACCGCTCCTGAAGCGACGGATCCAAAATTGATTTAAACTTAGCCTCCAATCTGGGAAGTTACTTGAGCCATTTACTTATTCGAAATCTACCTACTTCTATCGAGGTCATTGATCCGATAGCAATAATAAATATTTTTTTATTCAATCTATTACACGTGTTTTAATTATTTTCATTTTCCTTCCTGGTATCAGCTTCGTGCGAATATCTATTAATTTACCTATCGAATCCTGAGATAAAAAGAGCGCTTGTTTATTTTGATTTACCGCTAAGCTAACCTCGAGTCATGACTAATAAAGATTTATTGAGTGTTTGTATTAATTTACGTAAACTCAATTAATAAGTTTAAAAGTAGAAACAGTTGTGACAATACATCACGCGAAATCAAACTCCTCACACTTCATCACTCCAAACACACCAAAACATTCATCCTACAATATACCGCACACAATAATAAAGTAAAAAAAAATACATTTATACAAAAATATAAATATAAAACAACAAAAAACACCACACTCAAGATATCACTTTTAATTTTAGATTTATAATAAATAGTTCATGAATTATGTTTAAATTACTAGTAATTTGAATTGCTTTTTCATACATTTAACTTCCTTTATTAACTTTTATCAGATAAGTTGGAAGATATTGTCACATGGCAATAAATCCACCATTTTTTAAACAAGGAAGTACAAAATGATTAATAGATAGGCTGCGTATCATACATTTTAAAAAAGTAGCAGCAAATTTAAGCTGTCAATCGTTTTATAAATTTGATCGGCTTGTCATCGGAACTGTATGTTGGATCTGTCAAAACGGTATGTATGCTAAATGCAACAGCTTACGCACAATAAACAAATACCACCAAAAGCGTTGCCCATGAACATGATGGCTGACAATCAAACTCAATCATGAGGGATAGATAGTCTATCGTAGCAGGCGTCTTCTCAACTTTTCGACAGAAGTCGTTAGATGTTTTGTGTTTATTATTTTACATGCATACGTACATTTTGTCTGTTTAACTAATTATATGGCACGGCTTTAAACAATTTTCGTACGAAAATGTAGTGAACCTACATAACTGGTTCCTACTTCAGACTGATATACGCGATGTGCGAAAGGAGAAATGAGCAAGATCCATCACTTGGCATTAAAAATAAGCGATCCTCTTTCATCGAGTTACGCCGCTTCACTTGCTTTCCTCAAGATTTTAATTCTCTGTCTTACCCACGTCGAGTATCAATGCGATTGTTAGCTTCTCGTACGAGTATGTATTCTAGAGAATGTTTTAAAATAAATGAAAATAAATCATGTATAAGAGTGAGTGATGTATTGATTGAGTGGTTTAATATTTCAAACGGGGTTGAGCAAGGATGCACCATGTCACGCTGATTGTTTAATATTTACATAGATTCATGTGTGAAGAAACTACTGAGGGTGGCATAAAATGTCAAATTGGTTTTTGTTTTTGAGTTATTGTTGAATGGCGCCGTTTAGTGATGATCACGTATTATTTTTAACCATTTAGTGACAGTGATACATTCTAAGGGGATCTTAATGACTTCTTGTATACAGGATTATAATGTTTCTATTTTCTTTGGAAAGTTTCAAGATTATCTAGAATCCTTATCTTTTAAGCTTCTGATTCTCCCATCTTTGATTGTGCATATCTGAGTTGTTTGAGAATATTAAAAAATGTCATATTAAGAAATGTATCGTGGTTTTCAAAGTTCTCTTTCTTTTGGTACTCCAGAATAAGTATATTACATGTGATAAGTTCAGTCACTCTGAATGGACGATCAACATAGCTGGGTCTGCTTGCTCGGTTAGTCCCGACAAAATGTAATAATCGTACCCGAATATCAAAACCAATTTTTCTACTTAACAGCACTGGATAAATTTATCATTAAAATACATACAAAAATACAATCCCGCTATTTCTCTATTGGCATAGACAGAAAAGAGAGCGCCAAACTTTCCTATCAACGAGATATTTTCTGCACCTTCTCCGCATTCATACATATTCTGTACTTTTTCTTCATTCAAAATTTTATTCTCTTGATTTAATTCATCCTTAAACTATTTTTACGACACGCCGTATTTCCACCGCATTATTCGTCTTCCATGTCAACGTTTCACTCCCATAAATCAATGTGACCTATACACTGTGATAAATATAAACATTAGTTGTTAAATCACTTTCCTATTACAAAAATACGGTATTTATTTTAATGATATGTTTATGATTTAATATTCAATTATTGTTGCAACCCTCAAAACATTAACATTTTCTCAACTCGTGCAGTTAAAGTTGCAATCATATTAAATGATAAATTTCCTCGATTTAAATGCGACCCAAAGACAATCCCGGGGAGTGGCAACAGTCTTGTTTATGGTGCCGTGCGAAAGGGTTTAGACAAGGAATTAATGGCCCTCCGAATAGCTGGCGAGGAACTTAACCAGAATTTGATAATCTCATCCGTTTACACGGCGGACGCGAATCACCCAATATTTATCAAGTGAAAACAAGGAGAAACAATTACCAACCGTCACTGCCTGTGGCTGAAGGCGCGCCAGTGTATACCGACATTTATAAATCTTGATAAACGCTTAATGCGAAAACTTGAGATCGTCATTCGTTTTCGGCTAGTGGCTGCCTTACGTTAAGCCTGGTGTTCACTTTAGTATTTTAATTGAAAAGCCGCGATAATGCTTAAACCTTAACGAAAACAGTACATATTTTTAAACGTTGAGGTATCAAACGTCGAAGTGAATTATTTTATTTTGTAATTTGTTGAGTCAAGCACTGTTTATTCCATTTTATACAACGGTTTCAAGGTTTTCCCCTCATTGTCACAAACAAGAGTCTTGTTTGTACTCCCCTGATAATGAGGTGAAAACCTTGAAACCGGTAGGATTATATCTTTATTTAAAGTGGAATAAACAGTGCTTGACTAAACAAATAACAATGTCTTTGAATGACCACTGTATTTAATGCCTGAACTATAAATAATTTATATAACATAACGCATCACATATTATATTTTGCAGCTCACTCGATTCGACTTTAAAACAATATTTTGGTTCAATCAGATGTGCTATATCCTTAAGAGAGAACAGAGTGGGGAGAGGGGGCAGATTCCCAAGCTTTCCAATTCGAGCACACAACTTTTACAAGTACAGGGCGGAAAGTAATACACATCGGGCTTAAGAAAGAGACTGTCGGTTGTAGAGCGTCGTCTCTGTCGCACGATGCGACTGACAAATAGAGACGGAGCACGTGTATGAATGACAAAGACGATGCTCTACAAACCGACAGTTTCTTTCTTAAGCCCGATGTGTAATACTTACCGCCGGGTACTGTACCTTCTCCATATGTGTACACCATGTCTTACTTAATTCAAAATCTGGTCCTAAAAACTTAACCTAGCCCCGTTTACTGTCTACTTCTTTTACACTCAAAAATTATTGATAAACAATTTTATTTTTGACAGTATGTAGTGTGCACCACCCTTAAAGATATCCAGTGAAGCGCTCATTCATCCATATCAGTTCGCGAATTAGCTTGCGCTACATCGGCCTACTTCTCTTGAGGCTTACTGGATGTTGCTAAATTCTCCACTCTCCTTTCCCGTTCTTAGCAGGAGCTCATCGACATCCTTGACTTGTACTGCGCCCCCGTGAAGACATACTTTGTTAATGACTGGGGAAAGTATGAATATAGCGATATTAAGCTAACCAGTATCTACATTTAGTTAAAAATAGTTTTACAAGTGTTTCAAATATTACTTATATACTCAGTAAAGATTTTTTCTGTTTCAGTGTTTTTTTTCTCTTCCTCGGTTATTTCCCTTTTCTTACATACTCGTATGTATGATGAACACAGTTTGTTACAAAAGACACTTCTGCTTTAGTGCTGAGAGTTCTTGTTCAATTTATAACCATTTATTCTTGTGATGTATTGTGTTGTGGTGATTGTCTTGTTTGTGACTTGCATGGTTAATGCACCTGAATGTAAGGGATGCGAGTTGGGTAGAGACAGCGCTATTTCAAGATCAAACTCTCCTCAGGAGCGTTTTAACGTGAAATTCGAACCCACTATTATTTACAGGTTAAAAATATTACAAAATAAATAAAATAACGTTGAGTGTAAAAATATGAAGGTGCTGATAGTGAACATTACGTTAGATGCTTTCCCGCATATGCATAGTAGTTTATTTAGAAAAAAAAAAAACACATTTAATTAAAAAAGCTAAGTTGTATTGAAAAAATTTAAATGTAATTCAATAGTGCATAAAACTATCTTTGCAGGGAAGGAATGTTTATTCTGAAAAAATTAACTCCTTTCGTTTGCATATATTTTTTTCATTTGTGTACAATAACATACTCGTTTATTATTTTGTATATATGGTTATACAAAATGCATTTGAGTGGTTTCTTTTTAAACGGTTTCTTCTTATCTTGGATAAGTTTGTTCGATCTATTTGTAAAATCTTTATGAACTACAAATTTTACAAAAACAGTAAAATTTGTAGTTCCTTATCGAAGGGAAATAAACGATTTTTTTTTCAATTCTCTCTTGATCGCGATTAAGAACTAAGCAAATCGAATGAAGTTTTAAACTTCACAAGTTATTGATATTTTGTATAATTTAATAATATTTTAATCGTAATGGTTTTGAGATTCAATTCGTTTTTTTTGTTATTATTTTTTCACCTTACGAGCTACGCAGAAATAATTTAAGGACCTAAGGCGTCTCAGTTCATAAGGTTGTAGAAATTTCCCACAATTTAATACAATTTTAATCGCGACGGTTTTAAAAATAAATTCTTTTATTTTTTTACTATTATTTAAACACCTCACTTGACAGTAATGGTGAATTTGAAAATAAATACTTTACTAAGTAAAATAAAAATATGAGCTACACAGAAGTAATCCAAAGACCTGAGGCGTCTTAGTTAAATAAGTTTGTAGATATTTTACATAATTTAATACATTTTTAATCGCAATGTTTTCAAGATTAAATTCATTAATTTTTTTATTATTATTTTTAACACCTCACTTGACAGTAATGGTGCACTTGAAAATAAATACTTTACGAAGTGAAATAAAAATACGAGCTTCACAGAAGTGATCCAAGGACCAGAGGCGTGTCTCAGTTCATTAAGTGGCCTCGTAAATCTGTTTTTTACGAACACTGAAAGTTTAGTGCGTCGTTACCGTGAAGCAACAATATTTTGCTGCCATAAAGCAACAATATTTTCGTTATCTCAACAGTCTTCATTAACACTTAACTATCGTTTGTGGAGCTAAATTAAGGTATCAGAAGTGCGAATTCAATGTCATTTAAAGATAATTATAGGCTTCAAACTGGGCAGACTAAATTATCGAAGATTATTTCTTTACCGTTTAAATAATATATCGTTTTTCAATTAAACTGAATGTTTTTCTCACTTATATTATTTTTCTCACAATCTGAGTCTCCCTAAGAAATTATACAGAGGGATATTTTATAGGAATATGATAACAATAGTAAAATGATAATAAATATGTGGTTAATTAACGTGTGGAAAAGGTTTGTGTGGGCTCTTGAGTGTGGTTGTTTTTTTTGTTGGATATTTGTATTTTTTTGTTTTTATTTTTATGATTGTGTGCGGTATATTGTGGGATGAACGTTTTTGGTCTGTCTGGAGTGATGATGTGTGAGGAGTTTGATTTCGCATGATGTTTCCAGTTGTAATTGAGTGTCAGTGTTTGTCAGGTTGATGAGAATATGCAACGGGGTTTTGTTTTTGTGTAATCGAAAACCGGAAAGAAGTATCGATTTATTTTTTCATGCTAAATATCCTCAGTGAGATGCAGGCAAAATCCTAGTTTACTGGGGACACGACAAATAAAAGGCAACAAACCCATTAAGATTGTATGTTCAAATTAAATTACCTGTCGGTTTTTCGCAAATTATGTATATTTCTTGTCATGTGTAAAATAAATAAAAATAAATAAATAAAAAAAATATATGTATTACAGTTTATATATCTGTAATATCGGAAATCGGGAGTAGATGGTAAAGGTGGAAAGAAATGTCCTTTTTTCAACATTTCATTTAGTTGACTTGTTCAATACAATGCATTACAATGCAGTATTTAAAGGAGATATACATAGTGAAAATCGTTCGTCGCTAGTGCAAACGTACCAATAAATTAGGGCCTCGTAGACTTTTAATATATTGTACACATATTGGTGAAAGAGATATCTCCATCCCTTTTCAACAGAGATTGTAGGAACAAAGGGTAAATGTGATCAGAAAACATATATTTCTATATAGAACTACTTTTCTCGCCCCTCACTTATCTTCTGGGGCTAGAAGCGTGTCCAATGATACTCTTAAATTAGCACAACAATAACGTATATAGTTTTAAAAATCTCTAATGACTGAATGTACAATTTTATATATAGTTTATGGATCCTGGTGATAAGACAGGTGATCCTCAGGTTCACTTAATTGACGAAAGAATATGATAAGCGTCCATCACTGAAAAGTGCAGACTCTCTTTAAAAGCGCTCCTATTCGGGATTCGAACCCAATTCCGCTTTTGACAGATTAAAAATAATACAAAAAAAAAAATAATTTGAGTGTAAGTATAAACTTAGGAACTTCTCCGCACTACATATATTTATAAAAACATATTTGATAAGAATTTTTTTCATCATCTGCGTTTTATTCAAGAATTTACAAAAACACTCAATTTGACACCATTATATTACATGGTACATTTTTTTTGGTTTGTGTCGTGAATTATCTTTTATGGTTATAAAAAAATATCACACTGATTTTCTTTCTATGGTCAAAATAACACTAAAAAGTTACTGAAACAATTTAGATTAACAATGACACAAAGAATGCGCTAAACTTTTCATAATTATATTCAAACAGTACGTTTGGAATGAAGATAGCAACAAAAAGATTGTTTTAATGAGATACAATGAAGAAATACGATACTTTTTTTCAGACAACTAATATATTAAGACTGAAAGACTCCGATAGCTAGGGCATATACATTTGTTGGAAGAGTCTCACCCAAAATAGTCCCTAAACAACAAGTCTCAAATGTCTCAATATTAGGATATTCTAGTGAAATTTAGACGTGATAGAATAATGTTTAAATGAGATTTATGCTATAGAAAAGAAAGCTTTGCGTAGAATATGTTGAAAAATAATGTACAACAATATAAGTGATTAGAAAAGAATGATAATGTGCTTACGATGAAGAAATAAGCAATGAAATAGTTCAGCTACATACTAAGAATGAAATTAGTACAGAAGGTATGAAAAGTTGGCAAAACTTATGAAAACATGGCATGACCAAGTGAATAAAATTCTGAATAAAAGCCTTTATATTAAGAGGGTATGCGTGACGAAGAATATGTACTCGTATGTATCAGAAGCAAAAAAAATATCTCAGAGTCGAATAAAATGAAGACGTGTTCTCTTTGCCTACCCTAATAAGGACATGGTGCTATGGTGATAATTATAAAGAATTCCCTAATAGTGCCGCAATTTTGTTTATATTTATTTTACTTTATTTTTCCTGTTTCTTTTACTATTAAAAACTGCCGGGAATCTTGGAAAAAATTACCAAGTCTTCACAAACAAAAGCTCTTCCTAGAAGGTAGATATAAACAGCCTTGTATGAATGTACTCCGATTTTTTTATTTTTTTTCCTTAAATAAATTTGAGTGGCCTTACGAAGAATAAATATAAATTTTGGTTTAAAAAACAGGAAGCTGCAATTAACTTTCAGTGGAGCAATGTTTGGGTTGTTGTACTGTGAAGATCTTTAGTGGAAGTGATGAAAGTCTTTAAAAGGTATTAAATTCAGACCGGTTTGATTTCATCATAACCCTTTAACTAAAATTCGCTTTATTTGACACATTTTAAGTAACGATCTATACAGCAAATGTTATTGCCTTTTGCAACGAAAACACTTTTAGAATTTCAATTGTGTAATTTTATTTGTATAATCGTTGAATTACGAGTACATTAAAGTATAATATTAACAGTATTGTGGAATTTATAATAACGATGATGTTAACATCGTGGTGGCTTTAATAATAATGATCGCTGCCTCTGATATGACGTCCTATTTAAAGTGAAGATAATGTACGCACGACCCTTAGATAATTAAGAATGAATTGGTCGGGTATATTATCGGTGCCCTTAAGGTCAAATCGATATCAGGCAACTATTTGGAATGTCTCGTTCGCTTTTACTTCCATTTAGTGATACCAAATCTTTATTGAATTTGGATAGTAAACAGTTCATGATAATTCCAACAAGATAATAAATTTAAACATAATACATTGAGTTAAGTTTGACATACACGTGATAACACTAATATTTATTGGATGTAGATAACATAGTACATGATATGGTTAACATTGATAAGCTTAACATTGGTTTGAATACGTTGCATGATTACTTATAATATTTATTGGATGTGGATAACAGAGTATTTGATAAGATTAACATTGGTATGGATACATTACACAAGACCGTTTAATACATTTTCTTAAGCTTTCAGATGTGCACCACCCTTAACAACGTTTAAAAGATAATAAAATGTATAATATCACTCAGAATAATCATTTATTTAATTTTGACCCCTGCTTCAACATATATTTTGAGTAATTTATTCGAGTCTCCCCATTATATATATTTTTTTTCAATACTCGTGTTTGTAATAAATTTAACTAAATGAGAATTTAAATAAAAAGAGAGAAAAAAAAACCATTTCGACTAAGCAACAACGTTGTTACACAACCCTTGAATATTGATTGACTGAAGTGAAATAACGTGTTTAAAATTTAAAATCCAATGAGCGCATAAATTGAATTAATCAAGACATTCAGCGTACACATAATATAGCTTCAACGAAGGCTGTATGCGATAAAATAAACTTTATTTGGTCGGATACCGTATCAGACTTTCTTGAACTTAACCAATTTTGTATAATTTCAATGGGTCAATTTTTTCATATTCAATACACGAGTATATAAGAATTTCATAAGCCTTTTATTCAAATGTATGGAAAATGAAAAAAAAAAACATCTGCTATGGAAATAATTAATTGAACAGTTGAACTTTTCTTTTGTATCGAATTAATCTTCAAGATCTTCTTAATTATGGAATACTTGTTCTTAAAAGGTATTTCTTTTCTGAACGAAAAATTGTTAAGGAGTATAATCCTTTTCAATAGATTTTCGTGAAAAGTCTTTATTTTTTATTTTCAGAAACCTGAGCTAGTTTTCAAACTGTTTTTTTTTTTCAAATCATTTATGTTTTCTTATTACGCTTTTGTTATATACTCGTACAACATTATCTCACGAATTTCTTGTCAAATGTTAATCTGCGAGATAAATGTCAAATACAACTTAAATGAAAATCGGACTAGAACCCTTTTTAATAAAATTGGGAACTAAACCAGTCACTCCGCAAGACAGACGTCTTACTATCGTTCAAATAGGTCAGGTCTTCATTATTGGCAAGGATTTTCGGTTAGAAAAATGTTTGAGTTAAGTTAACTTATTTGTGCATTACCATAATACACTTGAAATTCATTCACTTTCAAATTCAGAGAGAGAAAAATATAACTGATTTTTAAAGTCACATAAGGCAACTTATAAGTTATTTCGAATACATTTAATAGGAATAAGTCCTTTTGTAAGATATAAAATAAGCGCCTTGTATTCCTATCCACAAACACCTTTTGCCTAGTCTACTATTCTCTACTCAAAATTTGTCCTTAGTCTTCACCAACAAAACCACATGTTGTTATGCGTAATACTCGTAGTTTCCTAGTCTTTCCCCAGTCATTCTTTCGACGTGTCTAAACCTTTTCAAGATTATTTTCTTAATTTTACTAATACAAAACGTACCGAAGAATTCATCGAGTAAAGTGGTCCAGGGGAAACATCGTACTCAGTCAAACAACTCTAATGATCGGATCAATTTATTTATTAAAAAAAAACGCAACTTTTTCAATGTAGAACAGTTTCCAGCCAGACGTACACCGAGCTAACTGGAAAATAGGTTGCTTATAAATAACCATTATTCCTAAAATTTTAGGAATTTATTCCATTATAGAAACAAACTAAATGGTTGAAGAAGAGGGGCTTGGATACGTTATGAATTAATAAAAAGTAGTAAAGTTTGTCAAATCGAGGTGTCCTCAACCGGGACATAGCTCGGATCACTTTAAAAACTTCCGTGGCCTAGTTGGTAAGATGCTTAACTATTACCCGGGGGTTTCGGATTCGAGTTCTAATGGTACCTTAAAAAAATTAAGTATATTACTAGTCTGGAAAAGAATTCACTTGGTAAAAATACTCGCATGCGCCTCTTAGTTCTTTTTTTTTCCACCATTTTTTTTTTCCAAACTCCTTTTCCCCCGGTCATTTCTTAAATTTGTATATGTTTTTTTTTTTTTGTATTCTAAGGTTTTTTCTTCACATCAATAATGTAAATCTTATATACGAGGCATATCCAGAAAGTAAATGTACTGAATTTTTGTAGGTTACAATTTTTTTTATTTAAACAAAAAAATTACGTGGTTACCGTAGTACATATGTAAGCTATTTTTCGACATAGTCGCCATTCCTCTCAATGCAGGTGGTGAAGCGGGGTATCAACTTTTTGATGCCTTCCTCGAAGTAGTTTCCCGCCAACCCCTCCGTCTACTTCTCCACCTCCTCCTTTACCACCTCGTCGGTTGAAAACCTTTTTCCACCCATGTGCAGCTTCAGGGAGGTAAAGAGATAGTCATCTGAAAGTGCTAGGTCAGGGGAATGCGCGGGATGGTTCAGGACATCCCATTTAAACGAGGCGAGCAGCTCCTTCGTGTCGTTGGCCGTGTGTGGTCTAGCATTGTCATGCAGCAGGCAGACTCCCTTTGTAAGCATGCCTCTCCTCTTGTTCTGAATCGCCCTCCGCAATTTTTTTAGGGTCTCACAGTATCTTGCAGAGTTGATGGTCTCCCCTTGAGGCATATATTCAATTAAAATTATGCCTTGACAGTCCCAAAACAAGGATGCCATGATTTTCTTGGCTGAAATTGTGGTTTTGAACTTTTTGGCGGAGGGTGAAGAGGTGTGACGCCACTGTTGAGACTGCCTTTTGGTTTCAGGCGTGTAATGTGAAACCCAAGTTTCATCTCCAGTAACGATGGAGCGGAGAAATTCATCTCCATGGAGTTTGCAGCGCCTCAAAAACTCTTGCCCGGCATTATTTATTTCGCACTTGGCGGGAAATTGGATTGATATTTTTCACGAAACGTGTTGTCGCGTCGACACTTCTCAACGTACTGACCTCGAACAGGTCTCGTTGCGCAGGGGAAGGGTCAGGCTACACGGAAGTGTAGCCAACATGTCGAAAATAAAATCCATCCGGTCGTGAGAGCCTCAGTACACTTACTTTCTGGATACGCCTAGTATTTCAATTAAAATACATACAAAACAATTATAAAGTGGTTGAAAATAAACCTGCTATATTGTTGTACTGAATAACAAACTTTTAATAAATAAATATATCGTTTTTAATAAAAAAAAAAAACATTTTATGAAGCATTATTTCGAAAACAGACTCGCCTTAACTGCATTTTTATTTGGGAAACGTGTCCACCATTATTGAAAGATTAAAAATATTCCATAAGAAATTGAGTGTAAGAATAGACACGTGGCTGCTGCGGCCATTAGATTGGATACTTCCCCGCATCTGCAACAGTTCATATAATTTAACAGGTTATTATTATTACATTATAAAAGAGGAAAACTAAACTATCACTAATATTTTACTTTTTTGTGTAAGAAAAAAAAAACTTTAGTCTTTTGTTTACGTAACTTTATATGTACAGGCGTATACATACTTACTTATTTAAATGTTGTAAGATAAACTCACTAGGTTCATTATCTGTTCTGAAGCAGTCGCATAAAACAAGCGATACTCACACATGCGTGTATGTGTAATGTATGTGTAAATACACATATTAATCGAATTATTTCTAGCTGCTATCCCCCGTGAGATTCAAACACTTTTTAAAAAAAATATATCGGCACGAATTATTTGAATCATTCAAAAGCTTGGAGTATTTACATCAAAATCAGACTGTTGAAATGTAAAAATATATAAATATGATTCTTTCAGCACCACGGCCCAACAAATATAAAGTTTACAACTCACCAGTCATACACGTTTATATAATTAATTAAAAACATAAATGATTTTACACGTTTCAAAGTTATAAAGTGAAAAATTGCAGGAAAGACGCTGATAAGACGATGCTGGTAATTGTAAACTTACTTTCAATCTTACAAACTATCGTTAATTTATTATATTAAGATACTAATGTAACGGGAGACAATAATTGGTTATTGAGGGTATTGTTCAAAAAATTCACCTTACATTGGCCATATTAAACATCGTATTTAAAGTATTTATATTAAGTCATATATATAAAAATAAATACACATAAACAACGCCAAAAGTAATGTAAAAATTTATCCGATTCCTTTTTAGTAAAATGAAAATCATCTTCGGTAAATGGAAATTTAACTTAAAAAACGAAATTAAACGAACACCTTAGAAACTAGAGAGAGATGTATTTATTCGAAGCGAAAATTGAAGACGGAATAACTATTTTCTGACCCTTCCAGAGGGTTTCTCATCTCCTCCCTTGGATTGATAGCTTGGAGAAAGGTGAGGGATGAACCAACCGACGTTCAAAGAAATAGGAGAGATTTTGTGTAATTTATCAAAAGAAAAGGAGGCGAAATGGCTCTGTAAATGGTGGAATAAAGAAACTAAGAAACAGTTTTGTGAATAAAAAAGTGAACTGTTTTTTGTTGAACACGGACCAAACTGGTTTCAATGTTTTTCTTCTAAATTTTAATTTAGAAATACTTTTACAAAGCACAAATTATGTTTGATCCGTGTTAGAAAATTAAGACACAGATGGATATTGTGAAACTTTCAAGAGGTCGTCAAGACACCTGTGTCAATGATACTGAACGGAGCGAAAGAATAAGTCATTGTTATTTGTATAAGATCTTTTGGAGTGTTGTACCGCATAGTTTGAATATGCCGACGTTTCGAAAACGTTGCAACTGATATCGAAATGGTACGCCATAATCTAATTAAAAGGAAAACAAAATAAAAATGAACAAGAGGTATATCGCTTCAGTTTTTGTGGAAGCCAAGCGTTTGCCCCTACTCGGTGAGGCGGACCCTCGTTACTGTCATGAACAGAGACACACTCAGGCATTCATGTTACAGTTGCGAACCAGAATGGACACATGCGCTCATATTACGGTTGAGAATTTGCTATATACCAAGTTATATCAGATGCACATAAAATTTTGACTAAATTGGTTACAAATAATCCCTGAAGATGATAACTACAACGTTTTAGAAACGTCGGCATTATAAGTCATACTTTGCGGTACAACACTTCGAAAGCTAACTGATACAAAGAACCGCAAAATCTTTAAAACTGTATTCTGGTAACTTAATGTATTTTTTTTAAGCAAAACTAATTATCTCCTTATTTTCATGTTTTATGTTTCGTGCAGATTATTTCCTGTCTAATTAATACACCAATATCCATGTTCTATTGAGAAAATGAAATTAATCGTAATGATAAGCATATATTTTTTCCTTTGACCACTTTTCTCTAAAACCTGTGTGGTGTAGTTGGTAACTCTTTCTAGGTCAAGGTCGCGGTCCAATTCCTTTTCGTACCCGATTTGTTTTAAAAAAAGGTTATATTCTTGTTTTCACTTAAAGTTCCTTTGCCACCTATCTGGTAAGTTAAGAATTATTTTTGTTTCGTTTTTTTTGACATTACGAGTTCAATTTTTTCTAATTGTCTTGAGGATCAAAGCTACAACTTCGTTGAAACGTTGGCCATCATTATATTAATCAAAACAAGGCAAACTTTTTAAATTAATAGAAAACAGTAGAAGTGAAAATCTTTGAACATTTTTTACTTGTTGGTTTGAATTGATTGCCACGAGGCACTAAGCCAGCCATATTGTACTATTGATAAATAAAGGGAAATACAGTAGGTATTCTTTATTTACAATGAAAACAAATTTGAAAATAATTTTCAAGATCACAATATTTATTTAATAAAGCTTTTTATTGAAATAAATTAACTTACTTTAAAAAAAAACGCTGACCCTCTTTTGATAAATAAGGTTATATTTTTTACAATGTTTGTACAATAGAATGAATCGTTGTTTCCTATTGTTTGTATAAGTTTGAATTTCGGATTTCGTTTGAAACGATGCGAAGTTAGTTAACTCCAGATTTCTGAATGACAAATAACAAGGGTCAAGGATGAAAGCATAAAACATTAAAGGATGAGTTTTAATTAATTGTCAAGTTTTATCTCATCAATCGCGGAGAGTTTTTTTTTCTCTTAGAATTTGAAACAGAAAATTAAAATCCCTAGAATAAAATTTAAGTAACAACTATAAAAAAGCATAAATTTTATTTTTTAAGGAATAAGTAAAAAAATATTGTTTAAAAAATTATGTTTTGGTTCTAGAGTTTGGGATTTTTATTCCGTAAAATTTACAGTTATAATTACATATTTCTTATGACGTCAATGCTTGGTTATAGATTTGGAGTATATATTGATACCAAACCATTTTTAAATAATACAGACGATTAAAATCTTAAAAAAAATGTATTTTAAGCGCATTTCCGTCATTTTAAAAGGTTCATAAAAGTGCTATAATCAGCTCGTGAACATTTATTTACTTAACCATTTTTAAATATTAAATACGATTAAAATCTTAATTATAAGTATCTTAAGCACAGTTCCGTTATCTTAACAGGTTTATGAAAGTGCTATAATCATCAGCTGTCGAACGTTACCAGTACCGGTTTAAACCAACCATATCAAATAACAATGAAAAAAATAAATGATTTGAAGTATAAATATAATATATTGATAATCATATTTTTATGTGAACTGTTTTAGTAGTATAGGGGAAGATAAAATAAATTAATCCCTCATTCAACAATTCAGCCACAAATCTCTTTAGCCTTGACAGCATTGAATGAGCGTTTACGATCTCAGTAGTCTAGTTGGTAAAATGCTTATTTATAACCTGATTGTTGCGGGTTCGATTCCAGTTGGAATTCAGATTTTATTAAGTCAAGTCTTGTTTTCCCTTAAGGTCCCTTTAACATCTGATTTGTTAAAAAAGATTTCCATATAGAAATTGACCGTCAGTTTGTACTGAATACAGTGAAAGTGTAATACATTTTTTTTTTTATTTGACTAATTATAATTCCAATAATTATTGGAAATGATAAATGAATATACACAAAGAAATAATTTTAAAACAATACCAACGATTAAAAATTGTGATCATTTTATGAACTAATCAATCATGTTAACAGGTTAATTAAATTACATTTATTATTATGAGGTGCTAAGCCGCGCGGTAACGCATTGGACTTCTGTGCGGAAAGTCGTCGGTTCAAATCCCGCGCTTTGCTACTCCCCTCGAATGAGAAAGGATTTTTTTCGTCTAGCATTTGAAGGTATAAAGATACCTTTGACTTCGGGCATATATATTATTTAAAAAAAAAAAATAAAAAAAAGGTGAAAAAAAGAAAACACTGATTTTTTCATAAGTTCACCAACTATCTTCTGAAACCCTCTCAGCGTTAAATATACTTGTAATAAAGTTAATTGACCAAACACAGATATTTCGAGAAATGAATCTCAAATAATGTTTATTTCAACTCATCGTATTTCTATTGTTTCCCATTTTTTCATATTTTTGATGTATCTCTTGAGTATAATTAATGACTCTCTCTCCCAAACCGACTCACTTTCTAGTAATATATTTGAAAAATTCAGGGAAAATCAACATTATTTTCCCCTCAAACTCCACATAAGCAATATTTTCTTTCATTAATAAAATATTTATTCATAAATAAAATATGTTTTGATGCCCAGTGTCAAAATTAACAAATTTTTCATATTATAACGAAAAATGTCAAACGTGCAAAGTTTTAAGTATCCGCCTCAAAATACATTGATTAAGAATACGCAACTTAAAAGTTTAAGGGAAACCATCAATTTATTTTTCGACCTCGCTAATATATTGCCCATACTGGTGGGCAGAGAGAAGAGAGAAAGCTTGTTTAAGTTTTCAAAAATTAAAACATTTTTTTTTGTATTTTTCATCATAAAGAAGGATCCAAAGTTTTCAAGTATTTTTTATCAATTCTTCATGTAAAATTTTGAGAAATATATTTAAAACGACTTATAAAAAAATTAAATCAATATAATAAATCAACATATTTTTAAGAACTACAAATCTTGACAATTTAAACAAAATAAGTACAAAAACATTGAAAATTACTGATTTTGAAAGTTTAACTATTTTGAAAACATCGATTTAACGTGGTTAAAATTACTTTATTATAAATATTTTTAAGAGACATGTATAGGTGGTATCTGAATTTAAACAAAAAAAACTATAATATGAATAAATTTATCGAAAGCAGACTAGATTAAGTGTGAACAAATGTCACTTCAAATGCATAAATCATTTTCATGGATAAAAATAATTTTAGCTTATTCCGTTCCAATATATCTGTTATTAAATAAATAATGTGTTGATCCAAAACTTCCCTAAAGCTTCCACCAAAATTTCTTAGAAATTGGGTCGATCTTCCTGTTCCAATAAAATCTCGTCTGTATATATACACCATGAGCTTGATCATACAGTTATAGATTTGTAAGTATTGCTCTTCACCCTTAAAAGGATAATATTGTAACTTTGGTAGATAACGTTTAAAAAAAAATCGGGTTAAAAGTTACTATTAAGCTGTTCATTTGAAAGGTTTTACATTGTTGTGCAGGCCTATGATATATAAACTTGATTTTAAAGAGTGCTCGACCATGTGGAGAGTTCATTTGTCTCCGCGCTCTGGTGACGCTGGTGTACCCTCCCTGCACACTCTCCTGTTCCCAACATGGCACCAGGCTATTCTATGGGAAGTAGTTATAAAAGCAGAGGTCTCCAATCATTTCATACTACGGTACATATCAAGATTTTTGGATATGCTTCGGGTAACATTTGATTTATGATTACAATAAAAATGTATAATAAGACATATGATATATCATCATCATTGTCAACCAGGGTCGATCCACTGCTGGATGAAGGTCTCCCCAAGTTGACTCCAAGTAGTTCGGTTTTTTGCTCGTTGATGCCATGTGATGCTGCCATGCTTCCTGATTTCATCTATCCAGCGTACCTTCGGTCTTCTTCTGGGCCTCTTATGCATCTTGGGTACTTTTGGATTATTTCGGATATCCATCGGGAGTCTGACATTCTGGCTACGTGTCCGGCTCATTGCCACTTCATTGTTTTGCACACCTTTATAACGTCTTCTACCTTTGTCATTTTGTGAATCCAGGTGTTTCGTTTACGGTATCTTTTAGTATATCCCAACATGCATCTCTCCATGCCCCTTTATGCGGTCTGGAGCGTTTGTGTGTTCTTTACTGTGAGCGTCCATGTCTTGCAGCCATACGTAAGTACTGGAATAATGCACTGGTTGTAAACCCTTCGCTTCAATGATATTGGGAGATTAATATTGAAGATGTGGTTCAAACGTCCAATTGAACTCCACGCCAGTTTTGTCCTTCGTGATATATGCATGTATATACTCGTATATACGAGTATACCAGTAACACCCAAGCTTAAAAATGCATGTATGTATATATACCAGTAACATATATGATATATGCATGTATATATATATATATATACCAATAACAGCTTAAAAAAGAACATACAGTATAATACAAAAAAAGAGAAATTGCTGTTTTATAGAAATAACTTCCATTTCTAAGACCTCTTAACATTCTTTCTTCAAAAAAAATAATGAAATATTAAAGTAAGTCCATGACAACCTGCAAAATAGAGCAAGAGCACTAGCTATGTCAGTTCTATTGTTAGTCTAAACCTATAAATTTTTCTGTGCCTCAAATAGTTGTCAGGCACAAAAAAAACATACATTTTCTAACGAAATTTGATTAAATAATACTCGTATCAGCAATCCAAAAATATAAGAAAATAGCCTCATATCCCTTCCCAAAAATACATCCTAGAAGAAACTTGAAGGATGGAGCCACGGATTTAAACTGCAAACCCGCAATTCCAGATATCACAAATATTGCTATAGGACATTCTCCACCAAATTTGACAGTAATAGCAAAATGCCTTACGCAAAAACCTATATTTTACATAAAGTTAATTTATAAAAGCCACGCAATAAATTTAATAGGTTTGATTTCTGAAAGTGTTATAGCTTAACTTTTTTCATGTTTTGCTCTATGTTTTAACCCTCACGTTCAGTTTATTTTGTTGGTTTGAGCATTGTCTGTAACTAATGTAAAAGATACGGGAGTAAAATTTAAACTATTTACAAGTCTTTCTACCAAATTTTATTCTCCTCTCTATCTCTTAAATAATGACCGTTATTACCTTTATGAGAGAGTATACGCAAGTATTCCGAGGAACATTTCAGGTTCATCTAATGTTGTTTATTTTTACTGGTATATCATGTACATTTTCAATTGCTTAAAATAAATATAAGCATTTGTTAGTTTAGATTTTTAGCGTAGGTGTATTTTTCTCGAGATGTAAATGGTCTTTCAAATTGAGCGGTTTTTTAAATTCAAATTTATTAAATTCTTGAATAAAACACACAATTTGCAGATTTAAAAAAACTTTTTATTGGCCATTGAAGTATAATGTACGACCTTCAGCTTCAGCAATTTCGTCCTTCAGCTCAAGAATTGATTGATAGTCATTCTTATAGACCTGGTTTTTCACGTAATCCTAAAGAAAATAGTATAACGGTGTCAGATTACATGATTTTGATGGCCAATTAACCTCACCGTTTCAGGAGAGTATAATAATACATAAAATAAATCTCAATTTGGACGCATTGTTGTATTGTATACGACTCCATTTTTATAAATGTCATACATTACACTTCTCAAATGTTACAAAACCCAGACAAGTTCGCGACGCCATCTGTGTTTTACCCAAAAATTAAAAAAACCGCTCAATTTGAAAGACCCTTTATTAGTATTGTATTTTTTAAATTATAAAATTTACATGGAAAATCATCGTAGTTGTTAGGCTCTGTAGTTGAGGATCGCCTCGCCATTCCACCGTCAATTCAGTTCGAATGCGGAGCTATGCCGTAGCGTTTATGTTTCTTTCTTCCTTTCACCATTTTAAGCAAGTAAGCCGTTGCGCATCAGTCAACTCACCGCAATACTGGATCCGATGGCACACCAAAGTGAGACAATCGAAGCACACTGATGTGTTTTTTTACTTTTTTTGAAAGAATAGATATGACCGAAGTCATAAGTATCCTTGTCCCTTTACTAGGTGGGAAAATATCTGTGGCATTTGAAGGGAGTAGCACATCGCGGTGCTTGAACCGGCGACCTTCCACACGAACATCCAGTGCGGTAACACGTGGCCATGCACTTCTCATGTATGGGAAATAGATCATGTGGAAAGCCTAAGTGGATTTACAGAACAACAACAAGTTAAGGCATATTGATAAGCAATTTGACGTTTTTGCTGATTGCACCATTATTGTGGCATCCAGTGAAAATAAACATGAAGATATATTCCACAGTAAAGATTTGGAGAGTGAACTGCTTGGTTTACGCATCAATAGGACCAAAACAATACAACAAAAATGAGCAACAGGGCATGTTGTATGTGCATAGGATTGTTATCTAGGCTCCTTGACCACATATGTTCCAGCGTTGATGAGATAATGCGCCAAATCCAAATATCTTAGAGAGCGATGAACCGCCTGGAGTGATCAAGAAATTCCTAGAAAACCCAAGATTTGTTTGGCCCTAGCCCTCATTTTTTCAATTTCCTTTATAGGGTGGACATCTGAAGACTTAAAGCACGCAATAAACAAAAAAAAGTGGTGTCTTTAAGATTTGATGTTGGATGAAATACAGCGCACTTATTTTTATTATCTACACAAGGGTGTGTAAAAAACTATCATTCAAACTCTATAAAATTGTTTGTACTAACGTCCGTTGAAATAGGTGTTGTCATAGATATGATTTAATATTAATGTTTTGGTTATTAATGTCATGTTAACGATGTAGTATTGTTAATCTTGTTGTCTTCAAATATGTTAATTATTGTATAATAGTATGTTTTTTTTAAATAAATGAGGATGAATCCTAACGAAAGTAGGGTAAGGGCGCTAAATTTATGCACAACTATCTGAGACAATAGTTTGAGATACAAATAACACAGGAAACCAATAAAAATCACGCCGCAGTAAAGGCGAAATTTTCGACAAATGCAACAAAACCAATATACTAAAGAATAAGCCAACGAGCGTCGTGCACAAAGAAGCAAACTGAATACGTGACTTTTACTAACGTTTTGAGAGAAAATTTGAAGTTTGCCATATTGACAACTTTGATGAGAACATAGTTCAAATTCATAACCCTTGTTGAATGAATACAGAATGTCAATTTTGCTGCTGAGAGATGTTCTGACAAAGCATTCAAATATTGCAGCCATATAGGAATCGTTCTTCTTGAATATGAACATGAACCCCATCAGTTTCCTTGCTTTTTAATGGAGTTGTTAAGCAATTAAAATTAGCCAGGCTCTAAGAACTTTAAAAAGAAACATTCGTTCTTATAACTTTTACAGTTTTTATTTTTCTTGCAAGTCGATTCATGTTTTTTCACGGGTTATATCTACATATTTACGATACATAAAATCCAATATATTTCAACAGCATTGTTAAGTATTCAAAGTAGTTCAAGGTATGTATAGTAATATTTCTCAAAAAGTAAGCGTATTTAAAAATTAGCTTCTTCAGGAGGAAAATACTGCGGAAATATATATTTAATGCTGTTGGACCTGTTGTTTATGTAAGTCCTAAAAACATAACATTTTCTTTAACAAGAATGTTATTATTTTAAAATTTCAGCGTGCTAATCTTCAAGTAGGACACGTCATTAGACACAATTACGTTCTGCGGTGTACAATATTTTTAATAACACGTCATACAACTTTGACTAAATACTTAAAAGGGTATTTGAACCAGTACAAATGCTTTAAAATACCAACTTTACCAGTATGTAAGTAAATTCACAGGAAATTGAACCTGTGACAGCTGTATGATGGAAAAACATTTTTACTAGTAGGTTACTGCCTTTTCAACATTGAATTTTTGATTCGAAAGTTGAGATGAACTTGACTTCCACCCGAGGGTTCCCGATAGTACCGAAAATAATAGAAAAAATATTATAGTTTATTCCAGTTTATCTAGTGAAAATACG
This sequence comes from Odontocerum albicorne, assembly GCA_949825065.1. Taxonomy (NCBI): domain Eukaryota; kingdom Metazoa; phylum Arthropoda; class Insecta; order Trichoptera; family Odontoceridae; genus Odontocerum; species Odontocerum albicorne. Next base: position 40,291,331 of record OX463844.1, read on the forward strand.
AGTACTCGTATGCTGGAGGTCTGAGAGTTTTATTGCGTCTTCACGAACAGTAGTTTTGCCAACATTTCCGAGTTCCGTGCCTATTCCAGTGGTTCTTAACCCGAAAGCTCGATTAATGGGGGCAAATACAATGCTGTCTCCCAACCAAAATCTTCAAAATATTCGTATCATCAATTAAACTATGGTGAGGAGCACCATGTAAAAAAAATAAAACTGTAAAGCTAAGTAGACAGCTATTGTAGTATCAAAAATTTGCGAAAGGTTGCGTTAAAAGCCGTTTTTTCGACCCCTCTCGCTATATTTTCGTAAAAAGTCCACAAATTGTAATTTAAATAAACTTTTACTTCCAACAAGATGTTAAAAAAAATCAGCATATTTTTGGCAAAAAATGTATCGTTTTTAATCGGGATAATGCAAAGGATCGAAAGAAATCGATCGAAAAAAGATGAAGTGAGTGTTGCAAAAAGTATTATCTTAGATTTAGTTTTAAAGACCCTGAAAAGTAGTTTATTTTTAAGCCATCTAATCCTCCTTATTCGCAAAATTAAACTACCTTTGAGACCGGCTATTTAACTTTTATAACATGGATTAAAATTTACCTGATTCTACAATACCTCGCACTTAGCCTACATGGATTGGCAACAGCCATTCCAACCAAATATTCAAGAACATTACCGCAAATTCAGATTTCCTCTCTCAGATAGCACAACAGAATGTCACTGTCTACTGTATCAAAAACCACATTAATTTTGAGGGCTGTCATCAACACTACTCGACCCGATTTGATAACAGCAATTAATTAAGATAAACTTCTCAGAACTAGCGTTCAAATGCAAAAGTGTTTTCAGTAGGTGATTCGTTTGAAACATATTTCATATACGTTTGAACAATTAATTGTATTCATATTTTCATTTTTAGAATAAAATTATTGGCTTAAACATTATTGATCAAATTAAAATAAATTACAGGGTGAACCTTAAATAAGTGAAAGGACTGATTCGATTTCTTGAATAAAAGTTTCACACGGTATTTTGTTGGTAAGAATATTTTGTATTAGTAAAACATATTGCTGGTGCGCTTCTTTAGTTCAATTATTTAGATGTTTAGATCATTTGACTTCAATATTCGTTTGTTAGCCCATACTCCTGATTGATTGACGATCGCGTCAATAATAGTTTTTGTTTGTAAATCTTTAAGGGATTCAAGCTCCTAACATGGTTTAATTTTACCAGTTCAAATTTGTAAATCTTTAAGGGATTCAAGCTACTAACATGGTTTAATTTTACCAGTTCAAATTTGTAAATCTTTAAGGGATTCAAGCTCCTAACATGGTTTAATTTTACCAGTTCAAATGTGTAAATCTTTAAGGGACTCAAGCTCCTAACATGGTTTAATTTTACAAGTTCAAATTACAAGCTTGAACATTCCACACATCGACGAGTGTAATTTAGTGCGTAGGAAAAGTTATGTGAATTGCTAGACTGCGCTGACTTTTGGGCACTTATGCTACATGCAAGACTCTGCAACGAAGCTTTGGTTAGTAATCCGATGAGACAAAGAAAAGTGAGGATGACCTAGCCTGAGTTAGCTGGATAGTGTGACAAAGAACTGCCGCACTCTGGGTTTAACGAATTGCAGAAGAAATGGTGCTCAAAGGTGGCAGAGAATCAAGATCCACCCTGGATTATAAGATTTATAATCAGTCTTAAAAAAGTCCATTAAATCAAATAAAAACATTGGACATATTGTTATAACACGTGCATTAAAAATGTCGTTTCAATACTTGGCAACGGCGAATAATAGCAAACTTTATTGTACTTTTTAGCCGCGAAAGGAATGATCGATTTTCCGAAACTCTTGGAATTGATTATCATTGAAGTTTCAACAAGAATTACCAGGCTACAAGACTCTTTGTCAGGATTATAAAAGGAATTGTTTTGCAAAACTTTCCTTACCTAAACTAAAAAGGATCGAAAAAGAGTACGTCTCGGACATTTTTGGAGTTTGTTTGTTGACCTATAAGGAATGCCTGAAAACGCACTTCCAAATATCTGAGCCTCGAAATGAAATGCCCCTGTCTGATTCCTTCCTTTTAATTTATTTTTTTCACTTTGTTATCCAACGATTGGTCTGTTGAATCTGCATTTCTTGATTTTTTTGTTTAACTTGTTTGAAGATTATATATGTCTTGAGACATTGAATATTGTGGTGATGAGTTTTAATTTTGCTTGGATGTGCACATTTTGATTTTTCAGTTTATTTGCATCCGTATTCCTCTTTTCCACTGATGTCATAAGTGACGCCTGATTTGGCGCTGTGTGGGCTGTACGCCTTTGCACGCCCCCGTATTGTGTTGGTACGTATAATTTAGTACGCTTGTAGATGCCTTTTTTGTATTTTTCAAGGTATATTTTAATTTATATGTTGTTCTGTTAATTTTTAATGTATTGAACACTCACTATTGGCTTTTTTTTTGTTTTGTAGTGTATTGTACGGCTTGTATATAAATAAATTGACTCACAGAATCAATCCCGTCCTAAAATAAACATGAAAGAAAGTTTGTATTGTGATCTCGAAATGTCATTTCGATTTGTGAAATTCTTGCATTATAGGTGCGATGTGTGGTATACTAATACGAGTGTATACTCGTATCTAAGCCCAGAACGTGTGAAACTAACCTCATGTCTGGTGGAGGATTGATGTCGCAGTTAATGCTAGGGGTGGGTCCGAACAATTCCCGCTGCCACCCCCGGGACGAGGCAAGCGCCTGCCTGCTGGTTGCTTCGGATCCTTTTTTTAATTAGGCACAATGTGTTAACTGTCGCAGTTATCCTGTGCTATTTTTCATTGGTCACTTGGGAAGAGATTTTAATTAGATTTTCTTTTAAAATCACAATGAAACGCATCTTGAATTGAGTTTCAATAATTTAAATTGTGTTTATTCCGTAAACAAAACACAATTATCAAAGAAGACCATATTTTCCTTGGGTTTTATGTTTTTTTTTTTCATTTTCGTTACTTTCACTCAAATAATATTTCCATTTACGAAATTAAATGACATAGATGCTTGTGAAAAAAAATCGATTAAGTGGAATAAATTGCAAGAATGTGATTTTTTTATTTATTGAATTGTACACTAATTTTGTTATGAACAGTACAACCTAGCTTCTGGCCACGTGGCCATCTCTATCAAAGAGATTGTTATAGAGGTCTGAATTGAAAACCGGGCTGGAATATATTTGTTTTATATCTGGGTTCTAATGGAAATGTAACCCGCGACCTCCGGGGAAGTCGGATGTCTGTCCAACTAGGCTACGGAGGGCATCATTGGTTTATCTATCAAATACACAAATTGAGTGTTCTTTGCATAACGAATAACATCCTAAAAATCAAAAGATAACGAATCAATATCCATAAAAAAATTACGATGTATATTACACATATATTTCTCAAGGTATGATGCTTAAAGGTGTTACTAATGCGCAACAAAAGTAATCAACAAAATATAATCTCTCTCAAGGGGAACTATATAACTTATTACAAATATAAAGTATACTTAGGGTTGTAAAATAGGGTGAAGTATTCTGACAGAGATTTTGCCGTTACTGATTCTACGACGTGGAATGGTCTGCTTCTTAGAATTAGACATATGGGTGGCATTACCGGCTTTAGAAAGTACTTAACCCTCCGATTAGTGACTAGGTCCCTGGGGACATTTTCGATTTTTGTTTGCTCACAACTTTCTCTTTGTATGTTTTGGAAACGTGATGTTGCATGTATTCCAAAAAAAAACATGTTGAAGCGATTAAAATTGGTTTCAAAGCGGTAAGATCACTCGTTCGTGTTTTATTACGGTTTGAAAACATTTTGTACGGGGATCAGGTACAAGATCTTTAGGGACCTTATACCTGACTTGTACCATTATTGAAAGAAATCGTAAATAAATTGTGTTTACCGTGCCGAAGAAGAATAAATCGGTCTTGGGTTTGTATACGAGTACAATGCATTATAGTTGTTCGGTAGATAATGAAACCGATAAGCGAAAGCCAATGGTCGTTCTGGACTACAATGCCCATAAATCTGGGGTGGACACAATGGATCAGATGCTTGGCACTTATTCATGCAAACGTTCAATGTTCTACAACATGATAGATATTGCTGCATTGACCGCATTCGTAATTTAAGATTTCTTAGATTATTGGGTAATCGGGATTATAGTCTCATGTTTATCGGATAGATGTCGTTGCTAACTTCATTTTAAACGTGCTTAACCCTCCGATTAGTGACAAGGTCCCTGGGGACGTTTTCGATTTTTGTTTGCTCACAACTTTCTCTTTGTATGTTTTGGAAACGTGATGTTGTTATGTATTCCAAAAAAAACATGTTGAAGCGATTAAAATCGGTTTCAAAGCGGTATAATCACTCGTTCGTGTTTTATTACGGTTTGAAAACATTTAGTACGGGAATCAGGTACAAGATCTTTAGGGACCTTATACCTAACTTGTACCATTATTGAAAGAAATCGTAAATGAATTGTGTTTGCCGTGCCGAAGAAGAATAAATCGGTCCTGCTGTTGTATACAATGCATTATAGTTGTTCGGTAGATAGTGAAACCGATAAGCGAAAGCCAATGGTCATTCTGGACTACAATGCCCATAACTCTGGGGTGGACACAATGGATCAGATGCTTGGCACTTATTCATGCAAACGTTCAACAAATCGTTGGCCGCTTGCAATGTTCTACAACATGATAGATATTGCTGCATTGGCCGCATTCGTAATTTACGATGAGATGAAGCCTGTTCAAAAAACAGACAAGCGACGTTCGTTTTTGCAATTGTTGACGAAACAATTAGCAATTTCAAATGTCAAAGAACGAGCCACCAATACACGCATAATGTGCTATCTCAAAATTCGAATTGCTATGGAAGCATTTGATGTAAAGGTAACGTTGAAATTGAATATTGAAACGCACAAACATAGAAATAACATTTTTTTATATTTTCCGGTAGTAGCAAGACTAATATCAGGAGCTGCACCTTCATTTGCAACTTATATCGTGCGCAAAACCAGATCATATTGCTATACCTGCAATAAAGCGGTTTGTGCTGAGCATTCAGCATTATTGTATCGGTGCGATACCTGCATTCTTGTGTTAGCTGACCATGAATAAGCAGCACAATATTACATTTATTACCACTTTTATTTTTTACCTGTCAAATAAAACCTGAATTACCAAAAAACCCTTATTTTTTGCCTTTATACTTATATTTTATCCTTCTATATACATTTAGGCACCTTATACAACCATAAGCTAACATAACCATAAGCTACATAACCATAAACTAAAAATTGTATGGTATTATCACCATACACGCATAATGTGCTATCCCAAAATTCGAATTGCTATGAAAGCATTTGATGTAAAGGTAAAGTTGAAATTGAATATTGAAACGCACAAACATGGAAATAACATCTTTTATTTTTTTTAAATATTTTCCGGTAGTAGCAAGACCAAAATCAGGAGCTGCACCTTCATTTGCATCTGTACGAATCGGCCATCGTGCCAGTTATATCGTGCGCAGAACGGACGCGAGCGCAAAACCAGATCATATTGCTTTACCTGCAATAAAGCAGTTTGTGCTGAGCATTCAGCATTATTGTATCGGTGCGATACCTGCAATCTTGCGTTAGCTGACCATGAATAAGCAGCACAATAATACATTTATTGCAACTTTTATTTTTTACCTGTCAAATAAAACCTGAATTACCAAAAAAAAACTTATTTTTTTGCCTTTATACTTATATTTTATCCTTCTATATACATTTAGGCACCTTATACAACCATAAGCTAACATACAAAACCATCAAAACACACCTGCATGATGATAATACCATTCAATTTTTTGACGGTCCCTAGAGACCTTGTCACTTTTTTAACGCCGCCGGTACTGTCACCGATCGGAGGGTTAAAGGCAACCCTTTTTGGAAGATCTTATCAAAAATATGTTGCAATATGAACACTACACTACACGTAAAGCTGAATGTATTACTATCACATATTGGAAGATTTACTAATGTGCCTTTGTAGTTCGTATTACCTTGATAAGTTTTCCGCGGTTTTCTTACCAAGATTATTTTTCTACGAATATCAACACATGCAAAGACGGATAAGTACTTAACCTTACACACTCGACTTATGTGTAAATCTTCAATAAATGTAGAACCCACAAGATTCTGTGAAAAAAATGAACATGAGTAATATGGACATAACAATAATTCTCTTTTTTTTAAGAAAAATAAAAAAATTTATTTAATCAACAAAAAATGCTTCAACAATAGAAAACACTTAAAAACATTCGTAGGAAATTAAGTGAAAAAAAATCTGGTAAAAAATATACCCTAGATTACATTTCGACCTTTTCTCCCCTCACTATCTTTTCATTTCCGAAGTGAATATTCATATTTTAAATTAAATAAAACTCGGAGAAAGTGGGCCGGGAGGAAAAATCAAGGGAAGAGACGCATTTCCTGGCAGTTAAACTCAGTTTGAGTGCTTTTCCTCTGGAGATTCTTTGAAGGCACGGTCTCACAGGGCTGACACATCCTCATGTGCAATGAATGCGGGACATATAGGTAAACTTTCCACAGGACTATCACCGATTGCTTCTTAGGTAAATTACAATTTTCTACGTTCTTCAAAGACGATGCACAAATACAGTTTTGTGATTTATTCAATACAGTATCTTCTAAAAAATAATTTTTAAAAGTAGTAAATTAGGTATGACAAATTTAAGAATATCTAGAGAAACGTGGATCGAATGAGAATGGTCTGACACTTTATGAAGCACTCTAAGACAACCCCTTTTTGGAAGATCTTATCAAAATGTATTACTTTATATGTAGACTACGCCTAAAGCCAAATGTATTAGTATCACATACAAAAATGTCCTGACACCTAGGTAAACTCTAAGAATGGCACATTCTGGAGTCGAAGAAAAAAATATTTGTAAAACTCGTTTTTTTTCCAACTCCGCGGATAATCAGATATTATTTCATAAACTTATCTTCTGGATAAGCTGGAAGGGACTAAATATATAAAGAGGTGGTAAGCAAGAGAATAGTCTTCTACAAGTTGTGTGGACTAAATCATAGAGAAGACTGGCTCCTCATACACTGATGTACTCTACATAGCTCAGGGCTAGAAGGAGATAAGGTGAAACATCCATTCAGTTCTTGAGGAGAATCTGCTGTCTTAACAATGCTATAAAAATTACCTTTTTTATTATTTTTATTAGGGAAGAGTGAAAACTTATATAATAAGAGAGTATGCATAATATGGCCAGTTTCTTGATGTTGTTGATTACCTCAGTTTTGTTTCTTGAGCTAGATGAGTCAGCTTTCTAATACTTCTCACTTTAGTCCAATTTTCAATACTGTAAAACCATAAGTCTTCTTCCAAGACCTCTCAATCTTATTCCGTATGATAAGGTGCAGGCGATTTTACATCTCGTCAAGTGAAACATTATCTTAATAGGAGCATCTTACAAACATTGATATTTGTAAGCAAATCCTTTTGGATTGTAGTACTAATGAGGACCTTACAAGTACTTCGTCCTTGGACGTACTATATACCTTGGTATACTTAACAAATTTCTGTGCATCTCCCTTGTAAATGCTTCTAATATTTTAAATACCTTCAGAGTTCTTGCCCAAAAACAAAAGAATCTTCTTTTGAGTCGTTCGCTTTATTCTGAGGGCCGTAGTCATCATGATATTAACGTTCCCTCTCTTCCTAGCACAAGCAATATCTTACCCTATTCAGCACCTCTTGAAATCCACACACTGCTGTTTTAACACTTGGTCACTTCATCGGATGAGTGCTTGCCTTGAGCTATTTTAGACAGTCATTGATTACCCAAAGCTATTATCACAACCCCTCTCTCTCGCTATGTGTCCAAAGCATCGTAAGATTCTTCTTGTACACCAGAAACCAGACTGGAACCTTTATATAAAAAAAAACGATTGTCAACGGTTATTGAACGCGAAACCCAGCTGGAAGATCAGCATCTTCCCAATTAGGAAACGGAGGTTAATGTTAAAAACCACGTTCCTATTTTATCTTAACCTATACAACTAAGACACTTCACATAAAAATATGATTATCAATATATTGGGTGTTAACATAAGTTGTGTCCGTTTTTTTCCAATTTCAAAATGAGAACCAAAAGTAAACCAAAATGGCAAAAGTTATACGTCATTTGAAAGAAAATCTTCTGTTCTACAAGATATTGTGTTTGCTTTTACGTTACATATATTATTTTATTTGATTACAAGCCTTCAAAATGGAATGTCAAGTTGACGAAAATGAGCATTTTCGACACCTCCTTCTGTTCGCGTTCAATCGAGGGAATAAAGCTGCCAAAGCTGCTCACGATATTTGCGAAGTGTACGGTGAAGATGCTTTGAATGAAAGGATAGCTCGTCGACGGTTTTTGCGTTTCAAATACAGTAATTTCGACCTGAAAGACATGGAGCGTTCCGGACGACCAGTAAGTAGAATTCGGTGAGGACCGCTTAAACCATATTATTCATGAAGATCTGCTTCAAACATTTTTCATCACCATTTTCAAACCATTTTTCATCACCAGTAATGATGCGGTAAAGGAACCTTTGCTTGTGGCCATGCGTAGCTCGATGACGATGAGAGGTTTGAGGTTTCAAAAAAATATATTTTTTGTCGACGCGAAATAATATCGGTGCGGGTTCATTTCTTGCGCTTGCTCTGTCTATTAGATACAGCCTCCTATGAAATATCCGTAATCTTAAATATGAAAACGCCGTAAAAATTCAAGAATAAGTCACCTTAGAGAGAACAGACACCGCTCGTAAACTTCCAAAGCCATCACACAAGTTTTGTTTCGCCGTTTTTCCGACGTAAATTGCCAAAATATATCTAACTTAATTACGAGATAAAAAAACGACCACGGGAAAGTTTCTCGGCATAATGATTTATAAAATAATATTAAAAAACTCACATTTTTGCAGGTCAAATAAGGAGAAGATTCTCTTTATCTGCTATACTGAGAAATTTCAGAGTAAATATATGTGTTTTATTATGATTCTTGGTACCGACTTTCAAAAATACTTAAAGGTTAAAAAAATAAAAAAATAAATATGTTATTTGTTATTTGAATGAAGTCAAGATTAAATTGCATCATTCAATTGAGAAAATAATGATTTCATTATTTGTGTAATAACAAGATACAGACAGATCTCCAAGCCTTTCTATCCATACACACATCTATCACCTCGTTCACATTCATACAACTCTTCATACATATTCTCCTGTTTCTCATACAGTTTACCATTGTCTCAGTATTTTTTTACTATCTCCTATTCTTGACACTATCTACCTTTTATTTGCACGCTATTTATTTCGGGCGTACATATAAGTTTCTTAAATATTATGCAACTCATTTCCTCAAAGAGACTAAACCATAATTCCTTCTTAATTTATATCATCCATATTTTATAAAGTTTTCCTTTATATGACCATTTCTCAATCAATCATAGTCTGAAAGGCACACATATCTACCGAATTCATTTTGTTCTTATTTTTCCCTTTCAATACCCAGAATTCGCTCACATCTAGATTGACAGTAATACTCAATTATTAATAAGAAAAAAATGGAGTCTATTACAAATTGAAAATATAAACCATGCTATAATACAGTAATGTAATAATTGTTTATTATTTCACGAATTGACAGAAGAAGACGTGTTAGTTCGTTATATTTTGAAATGTTAGAAATGAAATATCGCGTTGTTATCAAGTTCATTTCGAAACAACGGAAAAGCTCGACATAAATTAAATGTAATCAGTATTTTACGTCAAGCCTCCATTGCATACGATAGGTTAGCCGTCAAGTTGGACCTGTTAGCATCGAGCTTAAAAACAAATGTCGTCAGTATTTTACGTCGAGCCTGCATTGCGTACGATAGGTTAGCCGTTAAGCTGGACCTGTTAGCATCGAGCTTAGAAATAAATAATGTTCAAATATTACAATGTCTAGACATACTAGTTACTAATCCCTTTCACTGAAGCCTTTTCTCCCTTTACCAGCCTCTTTAGTCATGTTAAAACAATTGTAAAGAAATAATGTCATGAACTTTCATTTTTTATTTCTATTCGTCATATTTTGTTTATATTTATGATAGCTGTATTATTACTGAAATAAATATATAAAATATATTTCATTTCTACGTGATTTACCTCTTCATTTGCAGAAACTTGAAATTTAATTCGTAAAATTTCAGAACATAACGAATCAACATGTATTCCGTCGTCGTTGCTGGGCCGAGGGTTGAGAATCCCCTCACCACTCCATCGCCAATTCAGTTGGAAAGCAAAGCTGTGCCATGGAGACTTTGTTTATTTCTTACCTTTCTTCTTCTTTCTCCTCTTTAAATAAGTGTGTTGTTGCACTCTAGCAAATTCACCGGCTACATCGGTGTGCTGGATCCGAATACACACCTAAAGTGAGATGATCTGAGCACACCAGCATGTTTCCCCCCCCCCTTCCTTTGGAAGAATAGATATGATCGAAGTCATAGGTAGCCCCGAATACCAGACGGAAAAAAATGTATCTGTCATTCGAGTGGAGTAGCACAGCGCGGGGTTTGAACCGATGACCTTCCGCACGAAAGTCCAGTGCGTTACTGCGCGGCCATGCACCTAACAATATTATATAGGCTCTAATTGACATACTTCTTAGGGTAGAGGTATCAAATTATAACAATTTTAACATCGCTTGACCATGCGTTGGGTGTGACCTGCGTGTTGTCTGCCAGTAACGTTCTAAACATGGAAATTTTAGAACGGCAGTAGTATAATGTACGAGTTTTGTCATTGCCTAAGAAATAAATAAATAAAAATTACATAGATATACATAACATACATATCGTCACGCCGTGTCCATTGCGGGCTAGGCAGAGAGAACAAATCTCCAAACTTTTCTATCTAAGCACACAACTTTCTCCTTCTCCACCTTCATTTATCTCATCATTCACAATATTCTAGTATTCATACTCCTTACTTAACTTTATTTCAAAATTTGGTCCATTTAATCCAACAACGTTTTCCTCTGTCTAACTATTCCACGCACACTCTGAGTTGTATACTCTCTTAGTCATTCTTTCGTCATTTATCTCTCCTTAATAACGAGCGTTTTCATGATAAAGTTTTAAATTATTGTTAGTAAATAGATTGCGTCGCCTTTAATGGGTTTTAGTAGAATCTCATTTTAAAACTAAACAAAAGCTGTTTAAATAAAATTTTACGTTTCTCACTCGTTGTTTGAAGTTTCAGTTACAAAATTTACTTTGCTATGCAATCAACATTGCACTTTCAAAACTGAAAAGTTTTGATATAAAATGAAGAAAAAAATATATTATCATAAGTTATGCTTTTATCTTTTAATGTTAAAGTTTAAATTGAATACCAAAAAACACCAATTTTAAAAACTTTTAATTCAGATCCAAACCACAGATACGATTGATGTGAACTAGAATTTTCCAAACTTTTTTGACTCACCGCCCTCTTTTTAAAGATAATTTTTTCAGCGCCCCTCTCTGGAACTGAAAAACTATATCTCAACTATTTGTAAAATTGTAAGTGTAGTTGTGTCTGAATTTCACCAAAATATTGTATATATGTGCGTGGGTAATTTTTTTAACTAAAAAAATTCGTTTGAAAATAAAACAACTTGGAATTAAAATTCAGAAGCTATTAATTAAAATGTCTTCTTCTTATTCTTCTTTTAGGCATGTTGGCCTGTTATGGTCCTGAATCATCGTTTCCCTCTTATGACGTCAACTGCCAGCTGTCTTTCCATTTTTTGGGAGGTCGTCCTGGAGTTGTGCTTGCTTGGGGGATACTATCCCTGGCCATTGTTACGGCTCTTGGTTCCGACATTTTGGATACATGTTCGTTCCAGAACCTTGTTCTCTGTCGTCCCAATCTGACAATATCTTCAACTTCGCACATCCTTCGGATTTCTGTGTTTCATACTCTATCACGAAGGGTTTTGCCAGCGATACTCCTGAGTATCTTCATTTCTGACAGTGTCGGCTCTGGACTCTATGCTGTATGTCATCTTGCTTTGGATGTTCATATACGTGTTTTTCCAGATAGTGTTCTTTAAACATAATTAAAATGAAATAACAAAAATAAAATGGCACATAAACAAACCAGATTTCTCACTATTATTAGTAATTATAATATAATCAAATGAATCAACATAATTAAAAATGATCACTAATGTTGTGCTACAAACTTGTCTATATCAGGCTCTATATTTGTCAGCAGCATCCTTAAATCGCCACCGTCAACGATTTGCAGTCATTTTCTCTTTCTCCTGAAAAGAGTTGTGACTAAATTAAATCCTTTTCTTATTGCTCACTTGCTCTTCAACGCCCCTTTACTGCCTTTGGGGCCAGCAAAGATCCCTCCAGCGCCCACAGGGGGGGCGGTAGTGTTCACCTTAGGAGGCATTAGACTAAACCCTCGTTTTCTCCATTATTTATATGACACAAATATTTAGACACTCAAGAGACAAAGAGTAGATGCATTTGAGATGTGACGTTAAAAGCACCTCTCGTATATCCATCAACTGCCAAAATAACCAATCAGTCGTGTTTGGAAGAAAGATGCTCGGGCGTTACCGTAGCAGTCGGGCGTGATTTGTTCTTATCTGAATGTTTCATGTACGAGTACATTGGGACTTAATATATTTTTTGGCTATTCGTGAAGCTATGCGCAGTATTATATTTATAGTTTATTTCTTGATTGGTTTTAGTCGATAACAGTGTCTCGTTATTTTAACTTTTTTTTTATTGCAAGTCATATTAATCTAACGTTATATTTATAAAATTTATAATCTGTATTTTGTTAAACGTTCGTATTCTTGGTTGACATTTCAATAGGGTCGATTTTTGTTTGACTCAAAGTGTAAGAGACATGGATGGCCTGTGCAGCTTAAGGAAGTATTTGAAGACAACCCTTTTTGGAAGTCTTATTAACATTTATTATTTTATATGATAACTTCACAAATACATTACACTTGACCTAAAGTTAAATGTGTTACATTCACAAATCGAAATATCTACTTAGATTTATTTGTAGTTCCTCTTTCCTTTGTAAGCATTCTGCGGTTTTCTTACCAAACATATTTTTTTAAACTAAAACAGATGCGGGGAAGTTCCTAATCGAATTACCACAACCACCAACTTTACATCCTTATACTCAACTAATAAATATTTATTTCGTTATTTTTTTAATCTGTTAATAAAAGTGAGTTTGTTTCCTGAGTCAAAGCACCTTTAAAGAGAGCTATTTCTCCGAATGGCAGTAAATAAATTGTCAATTTAATATTCGATATTAACACTTGCCACCCTATGATGGATAGTGAGTGACCAGGACTTACATAATAAAATAATTTTATAGCTAATTACAAAAAATAACATAGCAGATTTTGCATAATTTTAATTTAAAACATACATTTTTCACTGGATGCTGAGCGTCCAGCACAGTGGCTGGCGGAATTGTTTAGCACAGTAAGGCAGGTGTTAATACGCATGTTTCGTACTGTATAATACTATTTCATTTACATATAGAAGCCCATCTCCGTTTACATATTTCACTTTATCGTTATACTTCTCCCATTATCTTTTAAATCACACACGAATGGATCAATATAAAAATTAAAAAAAACGATGATGATAACAAACATTCTTGCTTAACCATTTAATTAATTTCAAATCACTCAGTAAGTTATCCAATCACTCGAATAAAAACACTTCTTATTTTGACACTTGCACTTACTTATGTATCGTTCACACTATAATATTTCGGTACTTACAATTTTTCTCTTCTCAAACGATCATACGCTTTCTTAAAGTATTCGAATTATACTACACACTCATATCTACTCAAAGTTATCATAAAAACCACCAACAGATTTACTTATGTTAACTATAAACTTTAAACATCCCTCTCTCTTTTCTTTGACATTAAATTTAAACAAATTGAATTATTTTATTCAATAATAATTATATGTCATAAGTACCTTACCAGGCACTACTTCAAACGTGCTGATAATGATAATATTCGTTGAAGTGCATCGATTTTTCATAGTCTACCGATCTCTCATGTAGCTTGATGAGTGTTAATGTTAATAACAGAATGACAGCTTTGAATTTATGTTTTGATTGCATGCTGAGATTTCTCCGTTCTTTCTTTCCAGCAGAGTTTTATTAAACTCTTCCGGTTGCTTCTGCTTGGGTTGAAAGCCAAATGACAGTACTGAAACTCGTTTCATAATTATACTTTTTTATACTTCAGATTTTTAATTTTGTAAAGTGCTCATTAGGTAGCGAAACTGAATTAAATTTTGTTTTTTAGGTGTTAATGCGTCATTAAATTCATGCAAATATATTTTTTCTAGAATTACTAAATACTCGTGCCTACATGAACTCAATAACTATTAATCTTATTGTAAGCGAAAATACGTATTAACATTTAATATATATTTATAATGAGTATTTGTTTAAAAAATATTTTATTCAATACCTATATTCGTTAGTGAAAAAATGAAGCTACAGTGATGTTATTTTTCTTCTTAGCGCCAACTTCTACCGATGATCAGCGACAAGCTATAGCAATTTTTTTGCAGCCCCTAACTAGTATTTTATTGTTTTCCATACTACTCGCAAAATTTTTAAAGCCAGAAACCTCTTTTTTTGTTAGGTTTGCGTCTACTTTCTATCTTTGGTTGCATCATATTAATCTTTGATGTCTCATGATATGGTGAAATTATTCAAAATTCCTTTTTAAATTATCTAAGTTTTTTCATTCGTATTTTACCCTTCGACATATCAACTAATTGTTGATTCGGATGTACAGAAGAATATGAGCAAATCATAACATTGGTTTTGGCTTAATTAATCAAATATTCAGGCTAATAAAAACCACTGGGGTTTGCACATTACTCGCAGTTCATTATTCACGTATTGGTAACACAACCGTATGTGAAGAATCAATAACACTTACACACATACTTGGTGCGAATAAATATTGTTATCAAATGAACTCTGTTACCAGTCTAAGGCCCTTTTATGTTTAATTTATAGGATAGCATCGGGAATCAAACCGGAAACCCTTGAATTTAAGTCAAGAGTCCAACTACGCCAATTGCCATGTTAGACTATATAAAAAGATAGTTTAAAAGAAGGAAATCGCAACATGATGTAGAAAATAAGGGCTACAATTTGGGTCGTTAATACCTAAAAAAACAAATATTTAAAAAAAATAAAGTTCTCTTCAACAGCGCTCTAAGTCGGGATTCGAACTCTGACAGATTAAAAATATTGCAGAATAAATGCATATAAGTTGAGTGTTAATATATATGAAGGTGGGGACTGCGGTTGTTATATTAGATTCTTTTCCGCTTCCGAAGACGTTTAGAAAAACATATTTTGTAAGAAAACCGCAGAAATCTGACCAGAAGAAGATAAACTACAACAACTGATGAATCGGATTGGAATAATCAATTTTTTCTATGCAGATCAAATCAACGTCAAATTCTAATCCTCTCTGAAGTAACAACTCTCAGACAAAGATTCGAGAGATACAGTGGAGACATTCCAATAAATAACTGGAATACAAAAAAACATACAAACTAAACACTTACACATTAATCAAATAATTTTTATGTAACGGAATCACACGTGTTTCCACAGCTAATAATGTGAATTAGGTTTTTTAAATATTTAAGTCAGTTTATTCCTACTAAGTAGGCAGGCGTCAGGACGATATGTCCTATAGTACTGGTTTGAAATACCCCGAAGTAAATTTTAGCAGTAGCTGTCAGAGGTTATTGCCGATAACGAATATATTATCTCATAGCGTGAAACTCGTTATTTGTCGACATAAATGAGAGTTCTAGCGCTTCATCACTATTTGTGGCATTAATTCTTGTGATAGGGGAATGCCAGTTGAGCACAGGAATACGTACTTCCGACAGTTTCCAGGAAATTCCGCTTGGCTGACGGAATTTGGTACAGCATCAGTGCACCCGTCACTCAGATTGGACCAACTGACATGTTATGGAAGATAAATAATATTAAATATCAATGCTTTTTGAAATATTAAAAAATATGTAAAACTGTTTACATACGAGTACTACGAGTATATACTCGTATATCACTGCAATTGAATAGTTAATGCGGGCGATGTGCTGGTTTTTTCTGCTTATTCACATCTCTAAGTTGAAGAAATACAAGAAACGGTTTTATTACAATATCATATATTTTGTATAACTGTTTCTTTCCACAATTCAATTTTAATCGACTTCAATAGCTTTTTATGAAAAAATATACGGAGTATTGGTGTTTGTTAGATAAAAATTGAATATCAATGATGGATGTGTGCTTTAAATTGACGTATTAAGTAAGGTGAAAAAGAGCATGTTTATGAGGTTTTAGCACAATTTACGTATGGGTGACAAAACACCGACTTATGTTAGACTGTTTTCCGATTTTACATACTTAAGGTTCATGTAAATTTAAACAATTAAATATTAAGAATATTGGAATGAATCATAACTCGAGGTTAGCTCAGCGGTAAAAGAAAGTGAACACAGATCTCTTTCGTCTCGGGATTTGACGGGCAACAATACTAGAATTTCTCACAGCATTCGTCTGAGGAATAGGTAATAACAATGAAACACAGTAGTAGTTTAAATTAGATTTTTTATTATCAATGATCTCGGTAGGACTAGTTAGAATTTGAATAACAATCTGACTCTAATAAATTCCCTTTAAGAGTTTAACTTTCAAGATTATTTCTAACGATTGCTCTGGAAGCGTCGTGACTAAAAGAAGCAAGGTAGGGTAAAATTTGAAATCACCAAAGAAATTACAAATAAGATAGAATCACAATACCTTCAAAATTATAATGACGTAATAGTAGTAGTCCTGGCCCACCAGGAATCCTTCGTGTCTGACACCACTTGAACGCGAAGTATAGAAGCTAGAGCTGCGGATCGATCCGTGACGGCCATGAAGACGGCCTGTCCTAGCACCCCCTTGGAGAACGGTGGAGATCTCGTTGATGGAATTGGGACACCACAGCAAGCAGCGTGTCGTTAGAAGAGAATCTCAGCGTAGAATTAGAAATGGTCGGAATAAGACGCCACAGCAAGCAGCGTGTTGATACAAGAGAAATCTTTGCGTAGAATTAGACTTCAAATGTATTAGAGTTTTAGAATTAGGCTCGAGCCATTATTATTAATTAAAAGAATTACGATATAGAACAGGCGGACGTGAACCGAGCAGCACTTCGTCTTGTGAGATATGTCCGCTCCGCTCCGCGAGGGTCAGCCTATATAGTCTCCCGGAATGGTGGGGGTACTGGTGACAGACAAGCGCACCTGCAAGATCGGTGTCTGGAAAAAGATGAAACAATTTGCCGCGATTCGGGAAGCCGCCAAAAAAATAAATATTATTTAGATCACGTGAAATTACTTCTAGAACATTACAGAACTTTGTGATTTGTATTGATTTTGACACGCTCTATGCGAATGCACAGAATCAACGACATTTTAAGATTCTATTTTTGGCAAGGCTCACCCTTCTTGATCAGAATGGCGTCCTCTAGTTCTTTTAGGACTTTTTTTATCCATTTTGACTTATTTAAAATAATATAATCCTCACACTTAATAAATTCGCAATGCAAGCATGAGTGGTGGTCCTAGTAAAAGACGACGGAAAAATGTACAGTAAGACCAAGTGAAATTTTGAAAAAAGGAAAGGTAAAGAGTAAAAGAAACAGAGAGAACTGTATGAGAAGATGTATGGATATGTAGAAGGTTGTATGTCGTGATAAGATTTTTTGTTCTGTTATTTAATGTCTACCTACTCCAACAAGAAATTTGTGTGATGGTATACTATATATGTATAATTATATCTTATAGATATGGAGATTAATATAACTAACTTGATTCGCTTTGATAATGGGAATCGTAGATGTAATCAGCGGCGGCTGGTCTCGAGGTGCGTTGGTGCGCTGAGCACTAACGCACCTCGAGACGCTGAACGAATATGAAATATCGCTGTATCATGGTTTACTGTACATCTATGTCTGCCCTGTATGAATTTGCCTTTCCGTCCCGTTCGTATTGGAGATCGCTCCGGTAGTATTGGCAAACTTGGCCAGTCAATTTTAAAGGAATATATATATTTTTTAAGTAATTTTTTTTAAATTTTCACTTAAATGAAAATACTCGTACTATTTGTCAGTATTCTTATATATATTTAATCTATACAAATTTGGAAGTCCATGTTTGCGAATACATAATTTAATTATTGCGAATTATTTCTCCGGTTCAACACCTCAACGCACCTCTACACCAGTCGCCGTTGGATGTAATCGATATATTTATTTACATTATGATATATTGTATCTCAAGAGGCATATTTCTTACACACCATTATTTAAAAAAATACAGTAAGGTATGAGAGGCACACCTTTAGTTTGAAGATATCAGATCGAATATTTCTGCATCAAAAATTGACCGTATATCATAGATAGAGTTGCGTTTACTTACAAACGATTAAAGGCATTTATCTAGGGGTGCTTTCCCAAGTATTAACAAAAAGGTTATACAAATATGAAAAAGAACGATTAAGATGGATACTTTAAAGAAGAATGCATTCACTTCAGCTCGTATTTAAAATCTAATTGAAACCACAATTGTTTAATGATTTTTGTAAGTGCGCTCCCCTGAAGATGAGGTGAAAGCCTTGAAACCGGTAGGGTTATACCGTCACAAAAAAAGTGGAATAAACTATTGTAATTATAGACTAAAAATCATTATAGTAACTAAGTATCCAAATATTTCCATTACACACATCAATACACATGTAAAAATTGACGATTTAAAATCGGAAAAATAAAAATGCTCATAGCCAATTGCTTAAATTAATTAAATTTGAAGTCAAAAGTGATAATAATTGAAATTCAATTGCTGAAAACGTGAAAAAAAACATCGGCCGACGTTCACATAACGGGCGAAGCGACCACCTCAAACGAAAGCCCGTGAGCTACTGAAGCGAGAGAAGCGAGCGAACTGAGATTATATTTCTTGCATTCCCATATACCGAAGTAGAGTAAGAGTGAGACGTGAATAGCGTCGCTTCCTCACCCATTGCGGATTTTTGGAATGAATGTACCTACGTCACACCCTGGCACACGTTTGATTTTATTGGTGAATTTATTCCCGATTTTCACAAAATATCTCTGATGTGGCCGATAAGTGCTAATTATTATAAATATTATTTTTTTCATTCAATGCGTAAATGTATTACGGAGGAATACCTAAAATCTGAACCCAGTATTTATTATATTTATAGAGATATTAAAGTTTTTAGAAGCAATGTATACTAGTTACATATCACAGGACAGGAAGGGTTAACAAATCCTTCCACAGTACGATTTATTTTACTATTAAAATGTTTAAAAATATATTTAAGACGTACATTAACACAAAACAGACTAAACATCTGTGTATAAGCCGCCATATTATCAGAATCAGACATAATAGTGAATACCTACACGTATATATGGTAAACCTCAATGATAGCGTAAATTCATTTACAGAGAGGAAAGCAATACATAAACTGTAGTGGTTTATTGTGTGATGCGAAATATATCGTCATTCAAGGTGATCATCTGTAATGGAAAGGGTAAACATTTTTAAATTAGGTATGTATCGGAGGGGTGAGGGTGGGCCGCTAGTTGCAAACTGCTTAGGGCACCGTCTACACAAATGTGGCACAACGTAACATACAACAGATGAGTTGAAGAATCGTTTAACCCAGTCATACACGTTTAATTTTATTACGGTTATAAATTTCAGTAAAACTTTTTGTATTAATTCAACTAAACTCAATTGGACACCTCATATTAAAATCTCAATGATTTAAAAAAAAAATAGTACACATATTTAGATCGATTTAAAAATGTAATATTCATTGGATGCAGCACATACATGGTTTGGTAAAAAAAAAAACTTGACTTATCTTTCAAACACAAACTGCACATCCAATATGGCTGAAATTTGAAATGTACATCACAAGCAGTGTAACCAATGAGAGAAAAAAATATGGTGTCAAGCGAAAACAAACAGCCCACCAAATTGGAAAAATTCATGTTATTTTTTTAACAACCCTCGTGTATGACATTTAGTAAATCATATCTGTTATGCAAAGGACTACCGAAAATCATAAGATCTATAGTCTCATTATCCAGACTAAATATGTAATCGGGATACTCTACAATATCCATTCTGGAAAGGTAACTAGCCACCATGCAGGTGGCTAGTCACCAGGTGGAAAGGTGACTAGCCACCATGCAGAGGCCTATTGGCAAGCGAAACATGATTGACACTTCCGTCTTGTTCATAAATTTCAAAGAGATAAATTGCTGGATTGATTTATATTTAGATCAGGGTATTTACCTCAGTAATATATCGATTCAACGTCCTTCTTCTTCTTCTTCCTGGCACTGTCCCAACTCATTGCCTAGGTAGGCTGTTGGGGTCGGCTCTTCTCGTTCTTAGGCTGTATATTCTTCGGTTCTGGGTGTCGCTTTCATCTAGGCCGTTTCTCTGCAGAATTTTGGAGCATCGAGTTATCCAGGAGTTCTTTGGTCTTCCTCTGGATGGCTGTCGAGGAAGATACACAGACATTGCCTGATTTACAGTATGGTCTGGTGGTCTCCGTCTTATGTACCCGTACCATCTCAGCTGTCGCTCTTCCTGCTTACTATTTATGACAGTGACCCCCAGGCTACCACGAATACGTGAGCTCTTATTTTTATCTTTTAGTGATACTCCTGCCGACCACTTAAGCATTCGCATTTCTGCTGTTTCAAGTTGCCTAGAGTAGTAGCTGTACATAGTTCAGCATTCTGAGCCATACATAATTGCGGGTCCAACGACAGTCTGGTATACGTTTCCTTTCAGTTTTATAGGCATTTTTGGGTTACACAACATCCCAATCCATCGTCAATCGGTGTCAAATATCATATTTAATCGTATTTAAAAGATCGTTTAATAAGTTAAGGAATTAAAAAAACTAAAAATAGTAAAGAATTTAATAAATATATCTTAATATAATGGGCAGTGAAGAAAACGTAGATGGTGGAAAGAATAGAAGGTGAAGTTGAAATAAAATTTATTGAAAATGGTTAGAAGTAACATTACTGTGGGCGTTGATATCTGCATTTACATTATTATATTTAAGGACAAATCAATTAATAATGGAGCTCTTTTGAAAATTTAATTTGAAAGTCACGAAATCTATTTTTGGTCCGGCTTAAATAAAGTGGCTTCAATTATCTTTCAAATTTCTCCTTGAAATTTTGTTGTTTTGTATAGGAAATTATATTTTACAATGGTTTGGTAATGGACCAAATAAATTTTGGACATCTGTGGGCGTGGTGGATAAATAATGAATTTAAAAGTAGAAAGTGTAGGAAGAAATATTATTTTAATCTCCAATCAAAAATATATTTTAATGACTGAGAAGTAGTCACAGCAACTCAAATTTGCTTGAAAGCCGTCTTAGTAAAAAATTACTTAAAATAGTTTACTGAGTGGGCTCAATTTGACAATAACTTTAAATAATTCAAATATCATAAAGGAGTTAAATTGAGAATTATTCTAAAAAATAATAAATTGAATTGTATTGTATTGCATAGTATGCATTATAGCATAGTGTAAATGGTAACAGGTAACAGATATGAAATGTGATAAATCAATGCCTATGAAGCTGAAACAAAAAATGTATAAAACCGTCATAAGACCAATGACCTTTTTTTAAAGTAATTTGTGATTGTGATTAAACAATGCCTTATGCCAATAACATGTGATAAAACAATACCTCATGCCAATAACATGTGATAAAACAATGCCTATGAAGCTGAAACAAAAAATGTATAAAACCGTCATAAGATTACTGGCCTTTTTTAAAGTAAATTGTGATTTATTATATTTTAGCTATTTGAGTTTTCCTGAAACCGTACACAACTTGTAGAAGGACGACGCATTAAAGGAAAAATCCCAATGCCAAAAATTATGACTGGACCATGCCTGAATATGACAACATATTTTTTCAAAAAAATATATTCAGTCATATTTTTTTGAAAAACGGATAATTTATTCTAATTTAATTTATTCTTCTAAATTTTATCGCATTCATTAACTCGAATGAAATCGACACACAAGTGGAAACTAAAACTCTTAGCCCGTTGAATATGGTGGATAGAACATAATATTTGGAACAAATCTCTCAAACCACGATGAATATAATATAATATTAGAATCTTAATCTCTCAACTCGCCAAAGTTGATAAAAACTATGAAGCATTAAGAGTTTAATAGAATGAGTAAAATCTATATAAATAAAAATGTAAATGTTCGTATATAGAAAATGGCTAATCTCCGAAAGTTCTCTACCGATCGCTTTGAAATTTTGATTAAAGTTGATATTCGTCAACAGAAATGTTATTTTATTTTTATTAATATATATATATATCGGTGTATATAAAAAAAATTGAAATCAGAAACAAATACGTATGCGAACCTGTGTTTCGACAAGGAAGTAAATTCTTTGACAGCTGTCAAATTTAATTTTCGACGTTTCGGAATTTATTATTAAATATTCAATCATTTAGTACATATATATAATTTTTTAAATAATTTAATGTATAATAATCTATATAAATAAAAATTAAATAATAAATTTTATAAATAATACATGTTTTTTTTTTCGTTAATATATTTATTCTAGACACGAACCGATTACGAGTTGGTTTTATATTTTCAGTGCGATGTTTTTTACGACGTTAAAATAAAACTTGATAAAAAATAGTTATATTGTCATAAAATTGACTTAGTGATTATGGTAAGTTGTTTAAGTTTAAAAATAATGGACTTAAGAATTATATTTGATGAAAAACTTTCATTATTGATTCATATTTCAAAAATTAACCTAACTTTTTTCAAATTTGCATTAGTAGAATAATCAGTACTTATATCTAATCAATTTTACAATTGAATTTAAGCTTAAAATATAAAGCACTTACAATTATATTTAAAATATAAAATTATAGAAATGATTAAACCGGCGGGAAAGAATAAAACAAGAAGACCGTTTAATTCAGAGAGTGAAAACGAATTAGTAACAAGTAATGATTTCAACAAAAATCGAAAAAGAATGAGAATTATAGAACAATATTCGTCATCAGAGGATGAAAATACTATATAGATAACAACAGAGAAAAGAATAGTGACACATACATCCAAAAATTCCGAAAAATTAAACGAGATACAGGGAAAAGATATTATACTCAAACTGGAAACATTATTCCTGTGTTATACATACATAACATATATTGAACTTAAATACACATATAATTATTAAATAATTTTAAAACAATGACTTTAATTTATTATTACTACTGCTTTTTGTATCCTCATGTTAATTTAAGATAAAGTTGTATTATTTGTCAATAATTTTAAGTACTTGTATAACCTGTCACATGTTCATTTGTATATTAAGACTTTTATGTCATTAATTAAATAAATAAATTATTTGGTGGTACATTAGAAAGAAGTACCCGTAGAAATATCGCAAAAAAAATGAAAATTAAAACAAACTTTTACGCTGCTCAGTTCCTTTTTTAATGTTTCACAATTTTTTATGTTTTAACTTTCTTTTTTCGTTTTCAGTGCAATCGATCTGCTTTAGTTCATAAAAATATCGAAGAAGCAACAGAACGACGTGTATCCAGACTTGAGAATGCACGGGGATTATCTCGATGTTTATATTTCAAAATCTATCAAATCGTATGTAGAAATGGAGATTTTTTTAATTAGTTCCAATTATCTATTTGTCTTTTCTTAAAATTTTATTAGTTACAATTATCGCTATGTGTTCCTTAACATTTAAAAAGTTACTTTTATGTTTCGCAATTTTATATGTTGCCTGAAATACTCTACTTTGTGGTGACACGTAAAGACGTTGAAATTAACTACAAATATGCGTGTCCAGGTGCAAAACGATCGATCAGCTGAGATATTCTCACATAAATCGTATGTAGAAATGGAGATTTGTGACAAGATGTATTAATTTGTCATTATTGTTAGTTTTTGTAATGTATTTACCTTAATAACTTGCTATTTATTAGAATCGAGCCTTATATTAAAGTTGATAAAATAATTATAATCACTGAATGTCTATATTTTTTAATGTTTCACAATTTTATGTGTTTAAACTTTCTTTCTTCTTTTTCAGTGCAATCGATCTGCTTTAGTTCATCAAAATGTCGAAGAAGCAGCAGAACGACGTGTATCCAGACTTGAGGATGCACGGGAATCGAGATCTGTAGATTCAGAACTGGTTCGTTCTCAACATAATGTACGCGACAGGCTGATAGAGACTGAAATAGGTCAGTAGGAATATAAAAAGTATCTTTTTTATATAGAATTTAATTTTATCTCTATGTTTATATTTCAAAATCTATCAAATCGTATGTAGAAATGGAGATTTTTTTTAATTAGTTCCAATTATCTATTTGTCTTTTCTTAAAATTTTATTACTTACAATTATCGCTATGTGTTCCTTAACATTTCAAAAGTTACTTTTATGTTTCGCAATTTTATATGTTGCCTGAAATACTCTACTTTGTGGCGACACGTAAAGACGTTGAAATTAACTACAAATATGCGTGTCCAGCTGCAAAACGATCGATCAGTTGAGATATTCTCACATCAATTGTATGTAGAAATGGAGATTTGTAACAAGATGTATTAATTTGTCATTATTGTTAGTTTTTTGTAATGTATTTACCTAAATAACTTGATATTTATTAGAATCGAGCCGTACATTAAAGCCGATAAAATAATTATAATCACTGAACATCGTTACAAGGTTGTATTGGGGCAAATTTGTGAACTGTCATATAAAACAGAACGTTTGATATTCATCCGTTTGAATCGGACCAAGCTTTGCTCTGAAGAATACGTTCATTCGCGAGATGCAGTTGTAAATGACGGTAATAGAACTAAGGTTGGAAGACTATAACTTATGCAATTTAGTGATGTCAAAAGAAGAATCGGTTGAAAAAGTATTTCCCTATATTCAAATCACTTATAAGAATCAAGATTGGGTGAGTGAAAGAGCTATTGTTGGCGCCAAGAACAAAGACGTCTACGAACTTACCAATATTATTCAGTTCCTTTTTTAATGTTTCGCAATTTTATATGTTTTTGTTATAACTTTCTTTCTTCTTTTTCAGTGCAATCGATCTTTCATTTGAATTCAAATCATATCGTGAATTGACCTATTGGAGTGACGCGATCATTTGCGAGCACGGCGATAAACGCGACAGACTGAGAGTGACTGAAAGACATCAAAAATATTGTATACCTACAAGCATTGTGAAATTAAACATAATTGAAACGTGTGCTTTCTCTTTTCTTTCTTTTCCATTTAACCAGACTGAGCCACAGCAACGCGTGGCCGGGTACAGCTAGTAATAAATAAATATATGTTACGTATATTGATAGCAATATACAATAGATCGTGCATTTATTTATACAAATTATTATATCCTGCATTAGGGGTTTGCTTTTAATAAATTCAAAAGCACATGGTACCTGAGGTGATATTCAATTTTTTGACAGGTTAAATATACTCGTAAAAGAAGCGTGTTCAATTTCTCGACTGCTATCTTATTGTCCTTAGCCAGTAACTAATAATTTAAATAAAATTCAACATTTTACTTGACACCAATGAGCGATTTACTGGGTTTTAACTGAACTTAATAAATAATATATTAATCAATTAAGCAATAAATCATGTTTAAACCTTAGTTTAACATAATAAGAATGAATAAGAGGGAAGTTTCAATCATGTGTCGCTAATGAGCCACTTCGTAAAAATGTGGAAGATTTCGACTGCAAATTTGGCCTGGATGAGGATAATATGAATCATGTGTTTTTCAGTTATCATTTGCGTGACAGATTTGATTTACTAAATACCATATCTTGTTCCCGTCCAATGAATGTTGCGTTTTTCGACGAACTTTTTCAACTATAGATCGATCGTTAATTTTTTTTTAATAAAAAAATTTGTAGCTTAAGTTGTTTAAAATTGTTGTTCGTTGTAAAATTTTATTTATTTAAAATTAAATTGTCATGGTTGCACAAATCATTATAGTGAATTAATCAATTACCTGTTAAAAAAAAGGACTTCACGATTCAAGTCTTATTTTTTTTAATATTCAAATACTTCTTATAATAATGAGGAAGACAGTAGTTCTTCAATGGTGTTGGAACGAAGGCGAATGTCATATATTATTATTTCCAGACTTCAAGCCGAACAGCGTGAAGAAACCCTCTAACACCACATCCTCACTTGGACCGTGAAGTTCTATAAAAGCCAACAGGATCACAGCAATCCTATAATCGCTGCCATGGGAGCTTACGAGAGTAAGTCCGACGTATCTTACTGTTATAAGCAGAGGTTTCCAAAGGATCACCTAATGCCTGGCTAGTCCCCCTACAGTATAAGCAGGGAAGACCAAGGTATGAGTGATAGTATGAAATGCAAATAGCCTAAATGAGTGGAAATGTACGTGCTAAATAATTAGTATGAAAATAATACATGTATTTATTTATTTATTTAACACTTTTATTGCAAATACAATTTGGCGGGCTTGTTGCTAGGTGGCAATCTCTTCCAAACAACCAGACAAAAGTAAATGAAGCTAGTAACATGGTCACATAAATCATTCAAATGACTATCCATACCCACGAGGTCCATAAACATATACGTGAGCACATGCCCACGAACCCCACAAAGATGGACAATCACCCGAACATTATTTTTCATATAAAGTGAGATATCATCAATCAAAAGGAAAGAAAGGGATGGTGGAGAGGAAAGGAAAAGAAAAATCAGGAATGAAACACGTTATTTTACTGACTAGAAATTAAGAGTTTTTTCAGTCGCCTCTTAAAGCATGCCAAGGACGGAGCGAGTCTTATATTGGTTTATAACTGATTCCATAGTCTCACTGTATGGAAAATAAAGGACGACGTAAAGAAAGAGGAGCGTCGAACTGGAAAGGTCAATAAATAATCTCTGTTTGAGCGTAGCGCTAATCCATTATTGGAAAGACGCTGAAATTTTTCAGCGAGATAGAGGGGGGGGGGGGGCGGGACAGTTAAGGATACTATACAATAGAGATAGTATGTGAATTTGGCGTATATTTCTAACATTCAACATGTACGTGTGTAAAAAGAAATAATCATTTAAACAACTATTGTTAGAACTGTTGTCAAGTTATAAGTTAATATGCAGGTGTTAATTATTTCTAAGAAATAAAAAAATCGTAAAGGAAATTGAAATTAAGTTATCTTATGGTTATAACCAAGAAATTAGATTACTTCCATAGTGGCATTATAAATCTATATATAGGTAAGTTTTAAGCAAATATAGGTATACTATATACTAATGAGTACTTTAATAAATAAATTAAAAATAAAATTCTGATTTATTTTTAGTACTTAAAAGTGGGCTTCACACGTTTAAACAATCATCACAAGAAAAAAAAACATTTTTAATCCGACTTTATTTTTAAAATATAACGTTTTTATCAACTTAGAATAAGTTTTATCATTATTTTTAAAGATACGTTTGAAATACGATATATTTTTCAATTTATATTAAAAATTTATAAGACCATTCTTTAAAAGATTTTTTTATAATAAAATCAGTTTGGATAATTCGGTGTCAGTTTTGATAACCATGTCTTATATTACAAAAGAATAAATAAGAAAATTATTATTTTTAACCCAAATATGTAACAAAATTAAGTTCGGTGAACTATAGTACAAACATCCAACAAGGGAAAAATTAATATCTATTGTTGTATTGAAATCAATATCAGAGGGAAAGCGAGCTTTTATTTGTAATTTAATATTCTCTTTTCTTGGAAATGCTTTCTCCTTGAATACGCTAAGTCAACTCCAAAAGGGAGGAACGTTTTTGAAAAGAAAAAAATATATATATATTGCTGGCAATCAAGTTAGCCATAACATCATAGAGCAAGACGGTTCAATCAGGATAGGGACGGCACTAAATTCAGAAAGGTCAGAATTTATTCGTCTTTGAGGTCATTTTTTCGTGTACCAAATCCACAGAACTTTACACAGGAGTACTTTTAGTCATTATTAGAAATTGAAACCTATATTCTGTCTTTGATCATATTCCAGATACATCCATGGTCTAGTAGATGAGACATTTGTCTTCCTCTCAAGTATTTTGGATTCGATCCCCGATAGTTAGCTAAAAAAACTCCCACCATGGTTAAGAGTTTGCCTATTGACTTATTTTTCACTTTCTGCTTGCTAACATGCTCTATCACCATCAAAGGTATGAAAGTTTTAAATTCAACGGCTTGATTAATGCTGCCGAAATAAAACCAGTCTCCTAGACAATCTCTTCAAACGTTCTGCTTCATGAATATGCATATTTTGAAGTGTGACACATAACTTTCACCTGGGGGTTTCGGGTTCAATTCATGCTAGACGTGTGCGAATATTGTTGCCTCTTCAGGTACGGTAGTAACACATGCGATAACAAACTGTAAGTTCCAGGTATATTCCAGTGGTTCTTAAACTTTTTATTAATAGGGCCGAAGACAATATTGCTCCTGACCACGCTCTTAAATGTCTTCATATTTCCAATTCGAACATAATTGAAGTGACTTCGATAGGATGAGAATCCTAGACATTTTCAAATTGCCAATTGTTTCTTAGATAGTGAACATTATATGAATTATTTACGTTTTTTCAGATGATTGAATTACTGTGTTTTGCCTTACTTGTGTAGAAGGCATATGAATGATTGAATTACTGTGTTTTGCCTTACTTGTGTAGAAGGCATATGAATGATTGAATTACTGTGTTTTGCCTTACTTGTGTAGAAGGCATATGAATGATTGCATTACTGTGTTTTGCTTTACTTGTGCAGAAGGCATATGAATGATAGAAAATAAAAATGATTTGCAATATGTGAACAATAACGAAGAAGATGCTTTCGGCTATAACCTTATTGAAGTTTCTCTGCATTTGGAGCCTATAGATACCGAGCCTGTAAGACTAAAGATAAAGTAGATATGTAAGACTAGAGGTATTCTCCTACCGTTTGTCAGTTTGAATTTTTTCCATTTTATATGTTTAATGATAATTTGAAGAGATTCGATAGTAATCGGCTGGTTTGTTTCGAGTCTCGACTATGTCATGATACTCGTGAAATTTAGCTCTATAACGACGACAATCCATAAATTAAAGGATGAAACATTTTGTCTTAAAACAATTATTTTGTTACGCAAAGCATACAATGGAGTCAACTGTATTAAAATAAGTAGAAAATTAATCACGAAACCCTCATAATTTAGAAAACATCCAGAATTTTTCCATTCAAAAAAGGAAATTAAAAAAAAAAACTTATCAAATACATTTGCTGACTTAAAAAGCTTTAGTTTTTTCACGGTTTTTTTACCATCGTACCTCTATCTAAGGAAAATTATTGTTATTCAAATTCTTTGTGAATATTTCAGGAATAATTGATTATGCCAAAAGTCTGGTGAAACATAGACGAATTACATATTTAAGTTATATCGACTTTTTTAAATCTTGTGAATTAATTAAAGGGGTTTTGAAGGCATCTTTTGTAAGGCATAAAACAAAGTGCCAAATATAAATTTGATTTATGAAAGTAGGACAAATTATCTGTGTATTGATTAAGTGTTATAAATCTATATTGTAAAGCCAGTTGCTTGGAGAGTGAATCTCATATTTGTAATCATTAGTCTAAAGGTTAAAAGCATAATTGTGAAAAGAATAGATTTTGTTGTGACTGTAAGAAAATTATAGCAAAATAGGCCTACGCGAAACAGTCTACATCTTCAGATTAAACGCTGAGAAGTTGCATGTGGCTTGCTTATTATTAAAAGCACCGCTGGCAGCATCTATCTTAATGCATTCCGCATTCCCAAGAACTCCATTATCAGTAACAATGGCAGCTGAATACTTGAATTTGTAAACTGTTTTTGACGTTATTATAATAAAAAATTCTTTCAGTGTTGTACTACACACTATTATTATTGTTTATTTATAACCACAGTCTTTAAAAAGTCTTAATTTAAAGATAATTATAAAAAAATATAAAATGAAAACTAACTTAAACATACGACGTAACAAAAATATAAAATGAAAACTAACTTAAACATACGACGTAACAAAAATTAAAATAAACACTTAAATTGAAAAAAAGATCAAGGACTGAAACATAAACACATGATAAAAACGGAAAAAGTATGTACAGATAGAAAAAATATTGTGCAAATACGTGCATCAAAAATAACAATGATGTAGTTATTTTATGTATTCTAAATTGTTCTGATTTTTTTCAAGATATTGACATTTTATCTATTTAGTAAACGTTAATGTTGTTTAAAAAAAACACTTGTCATAGTATTGCAATAAATAAATACAATCATTTCAATAAAATGTAAACGATCGATGGTTTGAAGATGAAATTTTAGTTAATTGATCAAATTGAAATAGTTATCATGTCAGTGGGTGACAAAATAAATTCAACATTGTCAGACCAACAGTGAATAATTTTCAGCCTTGAAAAATCACTTGTGGCACCCCTTTTCATCGATAATATTGAATTACGCCCACCCGACCGCTGAGCCCGTCCTTTTTCCGATAATTTCATTTAACTTAAAGACTGTATGCGCTGCACCCAGACCCACTCCCGGGGGAGCTCGGTATTTGATTGTTAATCAAATTTTTCACAAACGGATGGGTCTTAGTTTCAGAATTTTAAAAATAAAAAACGTGCTTTTTCACGGAATGAAATTTTTACCGCGGTTGGGTTGTGAATTTTATTTCATTTAGTTCTAAATATAACTTATTCTAGCTTTTTGAAATATTGAGTTATATTGGTTTCTGAGTAATAAATTATTATTCATTTGTTCTCATTGGAAGTAGGAATACTGTCAGAATGGTGATCCACATAAAATTATATTATCAATTTTTCTTCTACTTTTTTCGTAAGGCACCCATCAACATATCTGAATTAGTGTTGAGGACATATTGAAGAATGTGGAGAAAAATATTATCTTCGGCCCCATTAATCGAGCCATGTATCTTAGAATCACGGAATACGGGGTTCGTCATCGCGCGTGTTTATAATACTACCCCGCTCGTGAAGATATGACAATACTCGCCCACATACTCAACGTATGATAATATTAGTATCTGATGACTTATTTTAGCAGACTTGGGATTTATTTTAAACTGTTTTTTAACCGCCATCGGTAATTGCATTATTAATTTTTTTGTACAATTCGATGTCTAGTATTATTAAAGATCTAATATTTAATTAAATATAAGGTAAATCAAAACTAACTCCTTGACTTTGTTAGTCCGTTTTTTTTCTATGATCGTATGAAATGTTACATCATTCTGTTTAATTCACGCATTATCCTGACTTTATTCTTCGAATTGTGATTTAAAAAAGTCTTATTTGTATTTTTCATTTTCAAAAAATAAAGGCCTTACAATATTTTGGCCATGATTGCTCACCAAACTTTAACTTTTGTGGACATAATAATGTATTGAAAATGACTTATGAGTTTTCACTTTTTCAAAATAGAGAACTTTAATTGTTGATTTAACCACTGAGGAAAACTGTGCATCGTCACTCATTAGAATTTTCCACCTAACATTGTTAACTTCTCTTGCAAGATTTAGTACTCCAAATGCTGATTATAGTCTCTGGGTAAAAGATCTTGCACTAACTCGACTTTGTAAAGGAAAGTTTCAAATCTTTTTTAAATCAAAATTTGCCGAAAAGAGTGTGAAGAAATGTTTGATTGCTGAGCATGTCTCTTGTTGATTTTTCTGGAAATTTCGCAACGCTTTCACTAACATGGGCGATATTTTCTTCAGAACGGGCGGTTTTTGGCCTCGGTGAACGATGAGTCTGAGGTCATTCCATACTATTCAAATCAATTCACTAAAGTATGAATAGTTTCATCAGGCACTGATTCATTATCATTCGATATCTTCTTCGTTATTCTCATTAAGTAAGCGCCACTGCTTTATTTATATAAACAAACTTAATCATAATGTTTGCACGTTGTTATGTTGTGTATATTTGTAATTAATTTCGTACTATTTAACATAAAAATTGTAAAAAAATGACAGAAAATGTCAAAATAAAAATATGACAGGTCTTCCAATAGAAGAGTTAATTTGGTTTCACCCAATACGAAACATATCGATTTTCTTTCATTCTTTAAATAGCACGTCAGGTATACCCAACAATTATATTAAAGTAGGCAGAAATTCAAACTTTCTCCAAACCTTAAACCCTAAAGAATTCAGAATGTCAAAAATATTTCCAACGAAAAAGGTGTTAAAAGCTAAGTTTAACTCTTTTCTTTCGGGGGATGTCAGTTATCATTTTCAACACTCACCTAAGTTTATAAATTTGATTATATTTAAGTGGATTATTTAGTATATAAATATATTTTTATATACGGTTTAAATGTTTTAATGTGTATTCTGTTTTTTATCTCCAAAATATAATTTTATACAACGGTATTCATACAACACTGTTTCTTAAAATAATTATGTTTTTACTCAACAAAATTAGAAAGTGTCCTGTTGAGTTCGGAAAATCACGTTGTAGGTTTTGCTCTCAATATTTATGAACACAAAAAAACTACGTCAAAACAATATAATTAATAGGTGCAAATAACTTTATGCCGACTGATTCTCAGTCATTATAAGAATGCGTTTCTCAGCATCATAGAAGGGAAGTAAGAATAACTTAAAATAACCAATCACGGTAAGTCAAAACATAAATTTGTTGTTGACTGGTTGCTAAGATGCCAATCTTTCCGTTCAAGGGTTACAGGTTCGATTGATTGAGTTTTCTTCTTTGATACCCTAATTTTTCAAAAATAGTTTCAGAATGTTCTCGCTTAAGGCCTCACATATTGAGTTGAGTCAGGTTGTGTTGTAAATAACGGAAGTATAATAAAATACAATACAAGACTAATACGCCCATACATTAGGTCACAATGAGTATTCAATGCAATATAAAGATGGGCTTGGAGAATATGAGGCACTCGTAGATGCCGGAATAAACCAGATTTAAAAAGCTTAGAATCATACATAAATGATATGGAATATATAAAAATTGTTTGTTTGAGTAATATAATTGATTTTTGCGAAAATACGCTGTACTTTTTATCGAATCTTGTGAAACAGTTTAAAATTTGTTTAAAAACGTGTTGTTAATGATAACTGAAGACATAAAAACAGTCATAATTATCCTCATAAAACGAATGGAATCATGGATCTTAAAAAAATGTAAAGTAACACAGAATTTAGCCATTAAAAAAATTGTAAGTCTTATAAAATCCTAACAATAAATTACAGTTGAAAAATTAACTGAAAAAAAATATATAATTGTTTAATTGGTGTGTTGCATTTAATTTTTTTTTATTTAATGATTCTCACTTAAATAATAAGAAATCTACATTTTTTTAAATAACGATTTAAAAAAAAAACGCGCTAGATAAAAACAAAATTGTAGGTATAAACCGTAAGGTACTTTGAACTAGTTTTATGAGGGTTTGTCGTTTAAATGTTTCTATAGGTCAGAATAACCGGTATCTTTTAATTGAATTTGATCGTTTATTGTTTATTAAAAAATTGCAAATTATTAAATGAATATAAACTTGATAAACGAATTACTGAACATAGCCTGAAATCGCTTTCATGAAACGAGAGAGGAATTAATGTTTAACTATATTTTAGTATTTTTTCATATTTTTATTAAAATCGAAAAGTTCTAAAATAATATATGTTTTTTTTTCTTTAACTTCTTGACTGCTAGACCCGTATCAAATACGCTTTAAAGTTCTAGCACTCACCGTCGAAAAAGTAAAAAACACATGGTTGACAATTTAGTGGGTCTCCACAAGTACATGAAAGTGATTCAGCCATCCTCCACTGATGCAGACATGATATTTTGTAATAAACTCTAGATTTTTATTAAATATTAGATGCATGTCTATGCATGTCTATGCATGTCTATGCAGCAACACGCTGAACTTTCGTGCGAAAGATCACCCGTTCGACCCAAGCGTACCTTTCTTACCGAATCATAGAAAGTATTTTTTAGGATACTTCCTTCAGTTATAACTATTTTTTTTTTAAATATGTTCAATGTGAACATAATCCTCGTCGAAAAGGAGAATCCGAGTTGTTGTTGGTTTTAATTCAACATCGGTTCATGGTTTACTGTTTTTGCCATGTGTCCACAATTCCTGTTGTCCATAATTCCATAATTCCCTAATCGCGAGAATTATGCATGTTGTCCATAATTCCCGCCATCAGCGATGAAAGCTTTAATGTCAGTAAAAATATACTATATAAAGATATATAGTTTATAAACAGCATCCGATACTTTGATATATATTCATAATACTATTAAAATATTATATTGGTATCTATTGCAGAATTATAAAAATTTATTTTACCCTAAAGTAATAAACGGTGCAACGTGGAAAAGTTTAATGATTTTTATCGTTATTTATGATACAAAATATCTGAAAAAATATGGAGTAAAAGTTATAAAAACACATAATACATCTTTTAAATTATGAAAAATGTATTAGAGAGGCCATTAAGTCGTTAAGATTCCATTATTGGAGCACCTGTGGTTGAAAGAATTTAAAAAAAAATTACTTGGTCCAAGCTTTTTTAATTTAAGTCTTAGATGTATTCGAAAAATTAAAGTCCAACTTATATATTGCCGTTTAGAGACCAGCACTCTCTTCGATGGTGCTCTAATTCGAGAATAGATCCCACACTTGAAGAAAGATTAAAACTATTATAAAATATACAATAAGTTTAGATATAAAAACGATTGTGTATTTTTATCGTTTGTATATGTTTAGAAAAACAAATTTGTTAAGGTTATTTACTTAGAAAAGATGAACGACAAAAAAAGCTTTGTTGATCTTTCAACAAATAATAGAAACACTTTCTACTTGAAGAAGTATTTAGATAATTTGATACAAATGGTAAATCGAGTTTTTCAAGAGGGTGCAATAAACGACACTGTAACACTTATGTTATAAAATTATAATGATAATTACCCAGGCTTAACCAAAATTCTCTGAAGTTTGTGTGATAAAAACCACCTTTCTGCACTGCCCACCAGAATCAGGTTCATTTCGTCTATGTGTGAAAGGAAAGAAAATTTTCCATTTTATGGTACCGTGGAAGTATGTTAAGTACTATACTAGTATATACTCGTACTATATCTCAAACATACAATTAAAATAGATATAAATGAAATGAAAATGTGTAATCTGCCTATTAAGATAACATTTTAATAACATTTATCTGTTTTTTTTCCCATAAAAGTACCAACTAGAAATATCATTCGAAAAGTGCTCCAAATACGAGAAATAACCTGGAACAGTTCTTTTTAATTCGTGGATCAGGTCCAAAAATAATTTGTCGTAGATGGTTATGTGGCGTGAAATGGTCAACCTCTAAGTAGTAGATCTATGGAAAGCGTGTGCAGCTTTAGGAAACACTTGAAGACAACCCTTTTCGGGAGGTTTTATAGAAAAAAAAAATTTAATATGAGCACTACATACATACTCGACACTACACCGAATGTGTCAATATTACATATCGGAAGGTCTTCAACAGTATCTTTGTAGTTTGTTTACACATGGATATACGACACGTACATAATCTTATAGCCACAGGCACTATCTTCCTATCTATAACTAATCAATAAATTTATTTTGTTATATATTTAATCTGTCAATAATAGTGTGTATGAATTCCGATTTAGAGCACCTTTGAAACGAATCTGCTCTCTAAAAAGTAATATAATATATGAATTTTCATTTATCTTTTATTTTATAATTTAAGCTCGCCAGATCGTACAGTTTACAATGAATCGTAATACAATGAGTATGTGAAATGGATTTATAGCTAAACACTTATAAAAACTCGTAAACAACCAAATTGTGAATGCGATATAGTGCAACTTATGCAATACGTTTCATGGACAACAATACACGTTTGTGGAAACACTGTAAATAAGTATATAAATTACTAAAAAAAATATTCTGAATCTCCAACATAAACTGATTTTTTTTTTGCAATTAAAAAAAATCGTTCTACCACTAAAGTTCCAAAATTCTGGAGAAACCAGATGATTTAAAAAAACTAACTGCACAATATGAAATTTCCTGAAAGATTGCACTCGACAGCTTTGACAAGGCAAGCTTGTACACCTTTCTTAACAAAGTTATTTAAGCGTCTGAATCCCGACAGTACTCTACTTTCCGAGCGGTTTTGTACGACCCTATTGTGGTGCTCTGACCTAAGGCTTTCACGGCTTTCAAATAATACTTGCAACATGTTATTATATCATGGAGTAATACGTAGTTTACAACCACCAAACTGGTTGTCAATCTGATAGTTTTTTTCATGAATCATTTATAGTGAATTACTTTCTTACATTTTTATCGTTTTGACGTAAAGTGAATGAATGACTACTTTGAAAGCTCGAGTTAAGATCTGTTTATTTCCTTCCAACATCCCAAATAATCTATGTCCATCGCATTATCTTTGGTTATTAACTTAAATCGTAAAAAAACCGTCATGGTTAATTCCATAGTCAATTGTATTTTATTTGACTTTTTTAAATATACGAGTAGTTCAACCTGGTGAATTTATTGCTACGTGGCCATTTCTTCTAGCCACCCAGAAATGCGTATTTTAAATATATACAGCACATACGTCTTCAATCCACAAGATAGTTAACGATCATATACGATTACGAGAAATAACCTATTTCCTCATATAAATTACAGGCTGGCGCGATTATTGGCATGTGAAAATATCTTTGTATCAAATATAAATATTTTGAAGAAGCCCGAAGGAAAAAAGAGCCTTAAATCCTTTTTGAAAGTATTGAGTATTAACGGTTATCAAACCCACAACCTCCTGGTCGAAAGATATATGTCATACTTCAAGGCCAAGGAGATCATCCACATTGAAACGAATGCTTGCAATGAAGGGGTTATTTTGCAAAATACGTTGCTTTAAATTTATACTTACCATCACGATATCTCTTTGTTGGAATATATAGAGAGAGCAGAGCGCCAGATCTATCTCGACACACACATCCATCGCTTATTCTAGATCCTTACAATTTCTACGATTTTCCTGACTTTCTATGTATTTTACTTTCAAAACAGCATTCACTTAATCAAACCATGCTCTCCTTACTCTTCTTCTACCACGCTGTCTACTCAAATTTGTACTATTTACTATGTTAGACTTTCTTCCTTCATTCGTTCCACGTGCCTCTTCTTCATCTTACTCAACATGTCGGTCACGTCAGTTAGTTTACATTCATTCCTAATCACTTAAAACCTTTTTTTCTGACATATACTGTCACCCCTTCTAATCTTCTCAGATCGAACGTTTCAACAGCCTTTTTAAGGTTCCATGAAATATTATTTCACGTTTACGTTTCACTCTCATTAATCAAAGTAGGTATTAAAATACTGTCGTAGCTTATCATGTAATCAGACTTTGATATTGTCCAATTCGAATAGTTAAGGATTGACTTGATTTTATTTGGTTACACGTTATTCGATATATTTCGTAACTCTTCCATCAACTGAGAAAATGCTGCCCTAATAGCAGAGTTTCTCAATTCTTATCTATAATTCATATGCTTCGGCACTTAATTGTTAAATGTATATAATAGGTTAGATTACTCTCAAACGTCAGTCTCTTCCAACCAACGTATAAATAATATTTTTGCAGTCACCACGTTTGATAATCACTGATATTGTAGGTTGTCATGGCCCTTGAGATTTTAAGAGCCATCTTCAAAAATAGGCCGCCACCATGCTTAAGTCAACAAGCGGGCTCGGCAAAAGGAGAAAACAACAGAAGTAAGGGAAATATTTTTTGTATAAACACCAAGTGTAAATAACAGTCACTGGAATAATGTTCTTCTTGATCTTAAATTTCTTGAAAATACTATTCGAAGCTTCGTGAAGCTTTTTACGGGTTTCAGGAAAAAAATATTCAACAGAAATAGTGAACGAGTAAAAAAGCTTAACGTAGCGAAAATGTATAAATTTGAAATATTGTTTTAATGTTGCACTGTATTATATCTTCGTAATACGAACTTAATATTATTGTACAATATTAATTAAATTAAACAGGAGTATTCTAAGATGATTTGAGCTTGTGGAGTGAATGGGTGGAAGAACAGTGATACAAAAATGTAGGCGTGGTAGAAGAACACTGAGAAAAGTATGGTTGGATCAACAGAATGATTTTTCTTTTTGAAACTTAAAAAAAAGGAAAAAATATAAGTAAGATGAACCGTAGGAACTGTATAAAAAAGAAGTATGCGTTTAAAAATGTGTGTGTAGAGATAGGAAAATTATGGCACTCTGTCCTTTCTGCCTACCGCAGCAGGGAAACAAACTGATAGTATGTATGTACTCGTATATGAAAAAATATGCGATGCAAGTGGGAGTTAAAGCATGATAGATAAAAACTAAGGAATGTTGGATGAATTAATTAATATTTTGAACGATGGAAATGAAAAAGGCATATATTTGAAAAGTAGTAAAGATGTAAACAAGACGAAAGTTGGGGGCTGTTCCTACCCTTTTCGATAGAGAAACGGAAGCGAATGTAAAAAAAATGTAAAAAAATAAGATTAGTAAAAAATCAGACGAGTAAAAAAATCAGATGAATAAAAAATGAGATCAGTAAAAAAATGAGATGTGTAAAAAAACATGATGAGATGTACAATATGACTGTGGACAAGATTAGAGAAAGACGTACTCTCTTCTCTAATAACGGTGTTTAAAATTAAAATAAAAAACGAATCGCACAAGTGATATTGAGTCCTTGCTTTGAACATTTGTAGTAAAATTCTGTAATTTCTGATTTTGTGATCAACATGTAATTTGTAATGAATTTTAAATAACGTAAAATATTTAATGAAAAACGTTTAAAAACTTATATCGTAAAAGGTCTATAAATATCGCACTTTCTGAGAATAAACACCAATGAAACTTGGCGTTAGACAGAAGACACTCTTTAATGTACTTACATAACTCCTAAGTCTGACTCACGCGAGAAGATTTCGAATCACGCGATTAAGTTACAGATTTCAGTTTAGGGAAAGCACAAAATTGAAGCTTAATGGAAAGTTATTTAGATTATGTAGGTATCTAAATATATTTATCCCTACATATTCAATTAAATTCATTGTTTTAAAATTAAAAAAATGATTGATTTATTAATTAATTCCTTCGTATGGTACCGTTCAACTTATCCGAATTGGTACCGTTCAACATACCCGAATGAACGAGAGAATAATTATATTCGGTTTCATTAATCTGGCGTTCGGGTTAAGAACCACTGAAGCAGACACGAAACTCTCTGTTCGTAATCATCGTTGCTGGACCTTCATCGTTGCTGGATCCCCTCGCCATTCCAACGTCAATGCAATTGGAAAGTGATCATGTGCTGAGAAGTTTTTTTTAAATAAGTGAGCAGTTGCACACCTGCAAACTCATCGACCACACCACTGCACTGAATCCGATTTCATCGAAGTGAAACGGTCGGACCACACTGGCACGTTTTTCCTTTTTTTTTTTAAAGAATATATATGACAAGTCATAGTCATCCTTATACCCCTAAATAGTACGTGGAAAAAATGCCTGTATCATTTGAGGGGAGTAGCTCAGCGCGAGGTGCGAACCAGTATACTTCACGCCAGGAAGTCCAGTTGATAACCTCAGGACTGTTGACTGCCAAAAGCAAGATTGTCTAATGACAATCAACAGGCGATGGGCACAAATCGAAGACGAGATGCACAGAACGTCAGCTGTAGATAGAGTATAGAACATTAGTTTAGAAAGCAGAATCTCTTCAAGGGAATATGAATTTTAAAGAAACTTTTGTAGATTTTTCGATATGTGATAGTAAAACAGTAACTTTAGGAATATTGCAGGGTATTTGTGCAGTTTTTTTTTATAATTTCATAAGTATTGATGACCTCCCAAAAGGGTTGTCTTTAAGTTTTTCCTTAAATTGCATATACTCGTATTTAATAGGAAGAGGCCATATATGTAATAGAGGGCAACCATTCCACGCCACAGGACCAGAAACAGCAAAAACCCTTTTTTTATATGAAAAAAAAAACAATTAATTCATTGGATGAAAATGAGACCAATCTCAAAGGTTCTGATCCTCTCCGAAGAAAAATCTCTAAAAAACAGATTCGAAATATAAAATGGAGATTTTCAGAGTTCGAATACAAAGATACGTTGATTGAAATCAGTTTGTCTGCGACATTTCATACTTTTTAGACGCCGACTAAAACGACAAGACTTATGACTATCGTAGATTAATCTAGAGCTGCATTGAAAACGTCTCGAAGTAGCAAAGAGAAATTTGCGACTCCAAAGATGATAATTATAATTTCTTAGTGTTATTCTCATAAGAGGGCTGTGATAGTTTCAAACAAATAATTCATAACATCGAGCACACGTTTTTAGATTTGAAAAAACATTTGACCCAGCTAAAATAAATAGTAATTTAAGTGTTTTTTTTATTAGAAAAATATTAATGTCACGTGAAAGGAGAGCTATGGAAGTATTAAAATGAAAAGCATACAAAGCTTATTTTATGTAATCAAAAAAATATAGTTTTCACATCCCTAGGTGACACCAGAGATCTTGGTGAAGTTGGTATTGGTTCCGCTTTGGATAAAGTTATTCTTAGTTCAGAGTAACATTTCATTGGTGGTGACTTGGAGAAAGGTTGAGTGGGGCGCGACTAGTATTATTCACAAGTAAATAACGTCATGATGTAAGTCTCGAGCTCTCGGGGGTGGAGGAAGGAGGAAGGGTGAAGCTTAAACTTCAAATGCACGAGGGAGTTGTTGGGAGTCAGGGCCGCTGCTATAGGTAGAGGCATCTGTGTTCCAAAGCAAAAAAACCGCTCCTAGTGACGTAATTTCCCAAAAATATCTTTCCATTTAAAATATTACATTATAATTTATCTTATAAATGTGCATGATATCGTGAATAAGAAATGGTGTCGGTATAAAATTCATGAACTTAGCTTTTCGTTACCATATTCATTAACTCAATTATTAAAATAGTCAGCACTTGCACATCGACTTACCTTATTGAAAGAATTATCTAATGCTGGTATCTTTCGTATCTCGATAGATACATTAGGAATTTAACTGCTTTACTTATTTTGTTGATAATGCTGACCCACTTCACAGGGGAGCATGAATAATCATTGCTTATAATATTATTTTTTTTAATCTTCAAAACACTTATCTTATATATGTTATCGGGTTAAACCTTTTTCAAGTATTAAATTTAAA
Organism: Odontocerum albicorne; assembly: GCA_949825065.1. Taxonomy (NCBI): domain Eukaryota; kingdom Metazoa; phylum Arthropoda; class Insecta; order Trichoptera; family Odontoceridae; genus Odontocerum; species Odontocerum albicorne. The sequence continues at coordinate 40,333,032 of OX463844.1, forward strand.
AAAAAAAACTCAAAATATTTTTACGTTAATTTGAATTAGAATGATTTTACCTGTTTTAAAGTTATGGCTATTTTCTATCACTGCTAAAATATCAAAAAGATGTGAAAGACAACTTATAAATGACATTAAAATACAAAATACTGATGAAAAAAGATCGACCAAAAATCAAGAGCTCACCAGAAATCGAATACAAGACCTAAATGTTACATGTCGTAATTAGACCACGATGTTAACTTATTGATTGCAAGTTTTAAAACTAACTAAAAGCCGAACTCTGATTGGACTCACATCATCGTTGACGTACTTAAAAAACACAATGAATCTACAGTGACAACGTGTTTTGATGGTTTTTCGTATCCCTTTATTTCTGGAAATCAATGACCTTGCTTGTTGATTTATTGTTTGAGTAATTGGTACAAATTACTTCTAAGCAATAAATCCACCCTATCTTAGACTGAAAAATAATGTTTAATATTAATGTATGCATTTATAAGGAATACGAAAATAAACGACAGTAAATATTCGTCGCCTCTGAAGATTAGCTACCTTCGTTTATTGTATACGTTGCACATATATGAGTGACGGATCTGTGCGAAGTCTTTGATGATTAAGATCACCATAGAAACGTCATATATTTGTTGCACGTATACCAAGTTATCATGGAAAGTATGAATATTTTTTTATATCAGTACAACTTCTGAAAAGTATAAATCTTTTCTTTTATCTGTACAACTTATGAAAAGTATGAATCTTTTCTTTTACCAGTACAACTTGTGAAAAGTATGAATATTTTCTTATATCAATTCAATTTATGAAAAATATGAATATTTTCTTATATCAGTACAACTTACGAAAATTATGAATCTTTTCTTTTACCAGTACAACTTATGAAAAGTATGAATATTTTCTTATATCAATTCAATTTATGAAAAATATGAATATTTTCTTATATCAGTACAACTTACGAAAATTATGAATCTTTTCTTTTACCAGTACAACTTATGAAAAGTATGAATATTTTCTTATATCAATTCAATTTATGAAAAATATGAATATTTTCTTATATCAGTACAACTTACAAAAATTATGAATCTTTTCTTTTACCAGTACAACTTATGAAAAGTATGAATATTTTCTTATATCAATTCAATTTATGAAAAACTAGGAATATTTTCTTATATCAACATTACTTAGTACAACTTACGAAACAACTTATTACAACTTACGAAAATTATGAATCTTTTCTTTTACCAGTACAACTTATGAAAAGTACGAATATTTTCTTATATCAATTCAATTTATGAAAAATAGGAATATTTTCTTATATCAACATTACTAAGTACAACTTACGAAACAACTTATTACAACTTACGAAAATTATGAATCTTTTCTTTTACCAGTACAACTTATGAAAAGTACGAATATTTTCTTATATCAATTCAATTTATGAAAAATATGAATATTTTCTTATATCAACATTACTTAGTACAACTTACGAAACAACTTAGTACAACTTACGAAAATTATGAATCTTTTCTTTTACCAGTACAACTTATGAAAAGTATGAATATTTTCTTATGTAATTATCCTTTACTGCGTCAACAAATAATGTTGATAAAACTCGATTGTCACTTGAGAATTAGAGGCGGTATTTTGAGGGGTATTTAGAGGGGTATTTAAATATTCATAGTTCTTCCTTTTTTTGTCATAAGCTTGATGCTGAGGAACTTGATCCTTGGTAGAACTGATTGTATGTAATGAACATTATTCTTCACTTCTAGCATTCCGCTGTCTGTAGAGATTGGGGCGAAGGCTAGAATTCTATAACTGGTTGCTTCACTGTAGAGGGGATCTACCTCTGCTACAGAAAATCTCCGCATTACAAGTCACAATGAGCGTTTCATATCACTTTTGCGCGCAATGTGACCGAAGTAAACGTCGAATACTCAATATTGATTGTCTCTCTAAGATGTTAATTTATTCTTGTAAAGAGACATTTATTAACAATTCTCTCTTTACCGCGTTCAGCAATCTTATATAAAAAAGGCAAATATTTGGCATTCATCTTTATTCTCTTATTTAAGAATAGTCAAATTTCCAATGCCGGGAAAATGCTTTGCCACCTACCCCTTGACTGCAGCGACTTGGTCCATTTAAGACCCAACATGTATTTGATCAAATTTTGCATGTTTTATCTAAGTACATCTGAGATTTATAGGTTAAATAAATAAAATGTTGATGACAATAGGGTTCTAGTCCTAAAATAAAATGTTGATGACAATAGGGTTCTAGTCCTAAAATAAAATGTTGATGACAATAGGGTTCTAGTCCTAAAATAAAATGTTGATGACAATAGGGTTCTAGTCCTAAAATAAAATGTTGGTGACAATAGGGTTCTAGTCCTAAAATAAATGAACTTAAGAATAAAAGCGTAACTCACATTATTCTCCGATCCGATCTGAAGGCGCAAATATAGTATATATGATATATATCAATATCCCAGTATTTATTTATTTCAAATATTTAACTTATAAAGTCTTCGTAGTATATTATAATATAAAATATCTTTATTTGTGTATATAACACATCGATCAATAAGTCCCGGGACTAACCAACACATGGCGCTTCTAATAACAAATCCATAACATTCTCAGTTAGTAACAGCCTTTAGAAGTTACGTGTCAAACTTTCATGACATTCCGACATTGTGTCATTAAGTTACAGTGGTTTTAGTGACGCTACTTTTGCTATTTTCAAAACAATGGAAAAAAACGAATTTCGTGTTGATAAAACATTGCTTTAATGGGAAAAAATATCGTTCAAACTCAACGATGGCTTGAAAAGTGTTATCCGGGCTCTGCTCCGTCGAAAACAACCATTTGTCGGTGGTATGCTGATTTCAAACAGTACAGACACAAATGATGCTGAACGCTCTGGTCGTCCAAATGAGGCTGATACACCAGAAAATATTTAAAAAAGCCATCAAAATCGTGATGGAAAATTGCGAAGTAAAGTTGCGTGAGATAGCCGACATCCTGAAGATATCATTTGGTAGTGTTTTCACTATTTTGCATGAATATTTGGAAAAGAGATTTGGCTCCAATGAAGAAGTGATTGCCGAAACTAACGCCTATTTTGAAACCAAAGATAAATCGTTCTACACGGCTGGCATAGAAAAGTTAGGAAAGCGTTGGAATGAATGTATCGCTCTTGAAGAACACTATGTTGATGAATAAAGAAGAATTTTGGCAAACAAATGTTGTTTTAGTAGTTAGTCCCGGGACTTATTGATCGATGTGTTATATCTATCCTTTCTCTCTGTTTACACATATAAACGGGTATTACATATAAAAATATTAATTGTTAATATGTAACATATGTGTATTTTATAACATAAATATGTGTAAAATAAACATTCCTAGCTTTTGACTGTTTTAATAAACTACGAGTATTAAAAATATATTTACACTGAGAGTTGTCAAATCTCACGAGTCAGTAAATTTCATGGGTGTAATATCAGCTGATTCTTGGCAACGAACTATTTTAAAAGATCAAATCTCAAACACGTGCCATTATTCGATTTATTCTTACCCTAAGAAACTCCCCTTCGGCATATTTCAAAAAGTCAACTTCAAAATCCATCCTTCATTTAGTGAAAAAACTTCTTCGAGTCAAAATTGTTTTAAAATACAAGTCTATTTACTCGTCTCCGACTGCTCGTTCAGTTGATCACCCCGGCTGGTGCTCGATCACGTTTCTCCTCGGTCTTGGTAACTAGAATCAGGGCCGTGCCCATTATAAGGGTTATGTGGTATGTACGTAGGCTGTATTTTTTAATGACATTCAAACCAGGTGTCTGGCATATTCTAAATGAAAATCAATAAGTTATATTTTGAAGATTTAGGAACAAGACAGAATGAGAAGTGAAACACTTAAAAATTCAAATATATACATAGGTCTTAAATTTTTGTTGAATGAGGAATATCAAGAAAATAATGGAAAAGGCATATATGATATTTAAGTATAAAATATCAAGAAAATAATGGAAAGATACATATATGATATTGAAGTATGAAATATCAAAACAACAATGGAAAGAGGCATATATGATATGGAGTATAAAATATCAAGAAAATAATGGAAAGAGACATATGATATTGAAGTATGAAATATCAATAAAACAATGGAAAGAGGCATATGTGATATTGAAGTATGAAATAAAACAGATAACCCATACTTACGAGTAGTAAGGTCCCAAAATTTTCGTCCAAATTACCGCAAAAAGTGATATAATGAAGCGATTTATTTTATTTTTAAATATGGTCACCCTGTAATTAAATACGAGTACATTTTTCGGAACGATTATTGATTTTTCAATATCACTTAAAAATATTCTAAAGTTATGTTCTCAAAATGGTATAATACAGAGGAAAGGACTTTTTCGTCACTTTTAGGATTTAAGTTTTAAAAATAAAAAAAATAATAATTACTAGCGATCAAGTCAGGACTAAAGGTGGGTGATTTACCTCTTGGAAACCACAGCGTTGAATCGCCGCCTTTGCAGCAACAGAAGTATGCACTAGGGCATTATCGTACAATAATCTTACGACTCGTGACAGCTTAACTCGGCTTTTTAATTTTATGGCATCCTTTAATGGCATCCTTTAACATTAATGACGCACAATATTCGCCAGTAGCCGTTGTATTCTTTCTTTGAAGTCAGTCAGTAGAATTTCCTGATAATTGAAGCTATCACCCGTAGAAAGGTATATCGTTAAAAATTAAACTGCGATATAATGCATGTTTTGTGTTTATTTTTATAAAACATGTATTTTATTTGAAATAGGTAATACGGGATTAACAAATATTTTTTTTTGTTTCATGAAATTTTTATTTAAAAAAATACAAGCGTAACAAGGAAAACACTAATTAATAAAAAAAAATTAAATTAAAAGGAGCCATATGCTTCCATATAGACCCTTTAACGTATAACGTTATCAGTTTCACCAATATTGTTTACAATACATTTCACAAAAGAAAAAAATGAGGTTATAATAACTTTTAATTTTAGTCACTAGTGCCATAGGTATGAATTAAGTAAGGTAGGTGCTCAACATACAAGTCCTAAGCTTTGCTAAGCTTTACTCATGAGAAATGTCTATATAAAAAGATCGGTATTCTGGTTTCAGGTTTGCACCATATTTAATAAATATTTATATGTTTCCCTAGTTATAGGGATGAAAATGAAAAAATGAATAAAAAAAAGCAAATAAAAATGAAAAATTTCCATAAACATATAAATATAGGTTTAAGTGCAGAGACCCTTGTACTACTGACCTGTTCTGGTGGCTTTTTAGCCACTCTGACAACACCTCTTCGAGTTACATATTCCTCTCCATGATTCCTTTTTGTTTTTCGAATATTATCCTTCCACTCTGATGTATTAATCTTCCGTTTTCTACGTGAATTCAATTTATTTAAGCTCCCAGGTGACAGCAAAATATCAGCAGAGTTCGCCATCTTTGACGACCGTAGACTGCCATAGACCTCTGTACTAATATGTTGTTTTTAAAATTTTAAAAAATATATTTAGGGCTGCCATTATTAAAAAACCTCGATGGCTAAATATTTCTTATGCGGTATAAATCCTTTTTCCACTAAAAACGTATTTTTGGTCAAATATATTGTATAAAATAGACCCTTCTATGGGCGATAGTTTCAATTGTAAGAAATTGGTACCATAATATTTTTTTGGTCTAATGCCGCCTTGGCCGTGGTGATCCCGGAGGATGCCACTCTATTGAGTTATTTTTCAATAAACGATTACCATATGTAACAAAAAAAAAAACAGTTTCATTTCTCGTGACAATTGAATCAATAATTTCTTTCTCTACTTCGTCGAAGAGAATTGAAAATTCCTTTCAACGTTTAATACATCGTTGCCTTTTGACTGCACTGAATGTTTTTGGCACCTAACTTGCACTTACGTTTTCCATGCCAAGATGATCGTGTAGAGTTCAAAACATTTTGGTTAAGAAAATTCTACACGTTGTTGTGACTTTTTTATTTTATTTTAGCCGTTTATCTTATAACAATTGCTTTTGCAAAATGCAACTGTTACAAGACTGAGTGATTCTGCTGGTCTGCTTTGCCGAGGAGCATCTTTAATCGGTTACCTTCCTCAGTGAAACTATATAGTCTTATCTTACGCTTTGAAAAAAAATAGGAATTCTTGATCTTTGCCTTACTAAATTTCTGCGCGACTTTACCTTTCTTTTAAAAGAAACTTGATTACCGTGCGCTATTCAAATTTTGAACATTTCAGAATACAATGAAACAACACGTATCACATCGGCTCTAGTTGACATATTACTGAGTGAAGAACTATCAAATTTTAACTAAAACATTGCCTTGCGTTTCCTAATTTCGAAATAAGAGAGGGTTTATGTGACTGCTTCTATACTTGTTATATTCTTTGATACCGTTTTATGAGAAAATATTTCCCTACACTGACTGATTTTGGATTATCTCTCGCTATAAATTGCATCGTGGAAGTGCATATATAGTGAATGACAGAATGCACTATGTCCATGACCAAATTCAGTCTACAGTTCGAATTGTAAAAAAATGTCCCACACACTTGAAGTACTCGAGGCTATCTAACTGGCCATGAAAGACTTGGCAATATAATTTTCTAGCGTTCCCTGCCTCATTTGATATTGAATTATCAGGGAAAAAATACCGCTTTTACCTGGTGATATTGTTGACCAAAAACGGCACCATCAATACCTGGTCTACTAGACAGTACTGTATACATTAACTTGAAAACTCAAACTTGCCAGTTCCAATGAAATACGTGTTATCTATTATTGGGCTCCCATGTTGTATGAGTTTTTGATTTCTTAATCCATGTTTATTAATTTAGTATTACTTGTAAGTTTCTTTTAATAAACGTGAAAAGCTTGATAATCAAATTTGAAATAGCGTTATAAATGACGTGTATGCGAAAGAGAAGACATGAATGATAAACCATTTACGGCAGTAATCTATACTTGTAGTACAGAAGGCGAGAAATGTTTGGGAATATTTTGAAAAACGTGGCATAGCTAACTTAATAAAATTTTGAAGGAAAAAATAATGAAAAATCTTTAATAATTAATCAAATATTGTTTTTAACGTGATGTACATACAGAAACCAAATATATGTACCAGGATTGAATGGAGTGAAGATCTTTTCTCTCTGATTATGCTAATCTGGATATTACGTGATTATACTTTTAGGAAATTTTATAAACTTTTCATTTATTTTAGTTTAGGAATCTTGACTGAACCAGAAAAAAAACTGTCTAAATAAAAGGTCAAAGAAATTTTGGTGGAAACGATTGGAGAAGTATGCCACCAGAGTAGGCAAAACACTTAGAAAAACCATTGGAGAGGAATGGAATATATCCAAACGATGAATCCACCCCATATGAGACAAATGGAAAATGAATTAGAAGCATTTTCTAAATAACTGAAATAGTAATTCTTAATAAACAATTCCTCTGGTAAGGGAAGCGCCGACCCTGACTAGAATAGCTGGTGTTCCACCCTATTCCTGTCGCATCCTCTTGCAGTTTGTCACTGACGGATTCTGGAGACTAAGAAGAGATTTATTTGTTTTTTAAGATCTCTAAACAAACCAATATAAATGACGACTTTCTCAAGACGTTTATCGTGAGATGAGATTAGGAGTCTGCTAGTAGGGTTAAAGTACTTGTAGATGATTGAAAATTTAACGTTTCTGTGAAGAAACATTTAGCATTTAGCATCATTTTAGTTTATCATGATAGATTTTTGTCTTCATTCATCATCATAATACAATCAAATATCTCAAAATTTTAACCATTTACGTCAATGCACCTGTCATATGTTATTGTTTTCATTAACAACAAACATACATACCATCATGCCGTTTCCCTGTTGGAGTAGATAGAGAGGGTCAAGTATTTATATTGCGACATATATTTCGCCTATTATGCACCCTTATACAACTACTATATTGCGACATAAATTTCGCCTATTATGCACCCTTATACAACTACTATATTGCGGCATATATTTCGCCTATTATGCACCTTTATACCACTTTTATACACCCTTATACAACTACTACGATTTGTCTAATATTTTATATTTACTTCTTTCAAAATATCATTCGCTTGATCCAACCATACTTTTCTTAGTCTTCCTCCCATTTGTACTATATATTTATTTTATTAGACTTTATTTATTAGTTCAACATGATCAACTTAGAATCCTCCTCTTAATCTTATTTAATACATTAGCCACAAGTTCACATTTACCCCTAATCACTTAATTCCATACACTGAAATACATTATCACCCCACGTATTCTTCGTAGTGTACGCATTCCAAACGCTCCTTCAGTCTTTTTCTACGTCTATGTTTCACTCCTACACATCAAAGTTGGTAATTAAACACTGTAGACTTTCACTCCTACACATCAAAGTTGGTACTTAAACACTGTAGACTTTCACTCCTACACATCAAAGTTGGTACTTAGACACTCTAGACTTTCAACTTAACAAATTTTGACAAGTGAGCTTCTCATATGATACATTTTATGCTTAAAGAATATATCGTTAAAACAATGACTACAAAATTAACAGTACTTTTTGAAAAAGCCCTAAAGCGACAGGACTTTATACTACGAAAAACTAGCGTTTATTAAGCTCATTTCACTCCCACACATCAAAGCTGGTACTAAAATACTGTAATGGACGATAATATTAGCAGATTTTTATATTGTGTCGCTTGAGTATATTTATTTAAGTGCCCTATCGGCTATGTCTCCGATCGTTACACGCCTTCGATATCACGTGTGGATTCACTTCATCTGATAAAAGGCTGCCAAAATATAAAGTATCCTAAACTTGCTCCAATCTTTCATTCTTTCCCCAAGTATTGCATTGTATTTTGCTAACTGCCTCATTCTTAACTTTTTTTTCTAGTTCTTCATTAATTTTAGGCAAGAAATTTTCAAAAGTTGTCTGTCCATCTCTGGTTTTACTATGTTCGAACATTTCAACGTTTAAAAAGTTCATTTTCCATCTCTTATTCTACTATCTTCGAACATTTCAACGTTTTAATAGTTCACTCCCCATCTCTTCTTTTACGAGTACTATGTTTGAACATTTCAACGTTTTAATAGTTCACTGCACGTCTCTTCTTTGTCTACGTTCGAACATTTTGACGTTTTAATAGTTTACTGCCCATTTCTTCTTTTACTATGTTTGAATATGTCGACATTTTAGTAGTACACTGCCCATCTCTTTTTTTAATACGTTCGAACATTTCGACTTTTAATAGTTCTTTGCCCATCTCTTTAAATTAACTTCACCTCTTCAACCTTTGTGGAAGCTGCGCGCTTGTTCTTCCTTAGTGGGACGAATCCATGCCCTTCGTTACGCTCATGAACTGGGACGGACTCATGCGTTCAAGTTATGGTTGAGACTCCGCTATAGACAAAGCGGTATCCAGCACATATCCATTTCGGGCGCGGTGGTCGGGAGGGCGCTGAAACTTGACGATGCCTACCACCAGGGCCGCTGATTCATTCCTTTGGATATATTCGCGAATAACATTTATGATATGGCTGATTTCGACAACGTATCAGAGGTAGAGAGAACACCCATAAACAACATTAAGTGAAGATAGATACTCAAATACTTCATCAAAGTATACATAGATAAACACTCCACACACACATAGATGACACAATCGTGGAAAAGATAATCCCTGAAATTACTCATATAAAAGACGAAATACGTAGGCTACTTTTGGCGAAGTAGATGTGGAAGCATGACGAATAAAAAAACAATTTTTTTGATGAACAAACAAACATGACCTGAAGATGAAAGCTACAACTTTTTCGAAACGATGGTATCATTAGCCAAACCACACGGTGCAACACTCAGAATGACACTAAAGTTGATTAGAATTATCACTGATGTGATTCAATAATTAAAAATTGGAATTGAACAATTCTTCACATTTTTTCCCCATTCAATTATTTACGGTAGTTTTTAAGAGGCAGCTATTCACAAATAAAAGTATTCTACGAGTCATCTTGGGGATTCCCCAGTTCTTGCGGCTTTTAAGTTAATGTCCCAAGTAAAAAATAAACTATTACTATAGTTAAAGATCGTCTTGGAGGTGGTTCGGTCCAGTTTCAAAGCTATGGACGAACCTGGAAGGAGGCTTCTATGGCATTCCTGTATTTCTGCTGAAACGTATAAGGTGATAATGAGATGATTGTTTTTTCTCTATTACCCTTCCTTTTTCCCAAGATTCATTTTTTTCTATCCATTAAAATTCTGTCCTTATTTTAATGAACAATAAATACTATTTCACATTTTATTTTTGAAATATATCATATTTAATCATTCAATTTTCTGACCACTCAATGTATTGTTTTTCTTCCAGGTTGGGATGAATTTCCATCTAACAATACACTTACGTGATAGTAATTGGTAGTATGTTGTAAGTAAATAAAAGAACGCTTCAATTTGCAAGTACAAAGTGCTTCTGCGTCACTCTTCGGGGTAGTCATGTCAGAAAACCCCTGGGGATAATGTACCAGGTCTTACTCTTTCCAGGTTAATGAAACCTCCATGCGGTATTTTATAAAGGGTCTGTCAAATCGAGCGTTTTTTTTACAAAAAAAAATTTTATTATTAAATAAAACACACAATTTGCTTTGATTTCAAAAACTTTTTATTGGTAAGTGAAGTATAATGTATGACATTTAAACACAAAAAAAATATCCGCCAAATTTTTACCTCTTGCAGCTCCACAGATGTCTACTCTTTTATCAAAATTTTCGACGATATTTTGGCATAATTGCGACTTTAACTCACCAATAACGCAAATAATTGCGTCCTTCAGCTCAGGAATTGATTGAAGGTCATTCTTACAGCCTTGGTTTTTCACGTAACCCCAAAGAAAATAGTCCAACGGTGTCAGATCACATGATCTTGGTGGCCAATTAACATCACTGTTTCCGGAGATTATAATATATAAAATGATTCAACAATTTGAACGCGTTGTTATGTTGCATACGACTCCATTTTTATAAATGTCATACATTTCACTTCTCAAATGTCACAAGGCCCAGGCCAGTTTGCGACGCCATCTGTGTTTTATCCAAGAATTATAAAAAAACGCTCAATTTGAAAGACCATTTAGTATAAATTCCTGTCGCTTAAGAGCTTTTTATAGAAATAATATAATTATTTGCACATTGTTCCAACAATATTTTCGGTAAATATGAATTGTGTTAATGTAAGTTCATCTATCGAAATTCGGCGATAGTCTTCAACAGTGGCGTGTACCAGCTTTGATATATGAAATCGAAACGTGAACGTATTTCAAAGAGCCTATCAATTATTTAGAAATTCTTGCAATTATTACACAAAATACGTGTGGGGGTGGACATGTTATAATACAATACGGTGTAAAGTGATTAAAGATTAATGTGGCTTTAAGGCTAATGTATTAAGATGAAGAAGATAACTCTGAGATGGTTTGTGCACGTGGAATGATTGAATAAAGAAATTCTAATACAATAAACATACAGTGCAAATGTGAGCGTAGGGCTTGGTAGACGAATATTAAGGAGAATTTGATTGGATAAAGTTACCGATATTTTGAAAGAAAGGAATGTAAAGAGTGCGAGAAATCGTAGGAGTTATATGAGGTGTATGTATGTGGATGAGGCGAAATATGTCTGTCAATGTAGAAAAGTTATGCGTTCTGTTTATTATTTTTAATTCTGTTTTTCTGTACCGTCGGAAATCAAACCCGAAACCTTCAGGTGGAAGACCAGCGTCTTATCAACTAGGCCACGAAAGCAATCAACTCTATCACTATAATATGTAAAAGTAGCGATCATTGAGTTCTTTGAGTAATGCTTAAAAAACTACGATACGTGATCGTCGTATGATCGTACATACGAGTATAATACATATAACTTATTATTAGCTAAACTAGCTGAAATAAAAAAAATACTTGTCGATTGTTGCACCTACTTATATTCTATCCCATCACGTCATGTTCCTTACGGAGGTTACTGTATATTTCCAAACATCAAATGACGTGGTTTAGCTGATCTTCTTTGAAGATTTGTTATCTTCGATCCCCATTAAAATATTGTCTTTGTTCAGTGTTTATGTGTAGTTTGCCACCGTAGCCATTGTAGGTCTGTTTTTCTTCATTTTACATCAACACGCTCTTCTTCTGCCAATCTGAGTCTTTCATGTATTATAAAACAGTTTTTTTAGCATTATTTTAAAAGTTAATGATCGTATCGAACGTCACTAACTTGACGCATTCAATATGTCAAGAAAAATTAAGGGATTTCTCCACATTTTCTCACTTTAAAACACTATTAAACTGTGTGATGTTTCACTTAATATTATAAATACCGTATTTTTTGTAAAAAAGTACAAATGTGTTTCGTTTCAAATGTATGTGACCTAATTTTATATTGCAATTACCTAACTTGCAATTGCCTACTCGTTTTTCTTTGAGAGCATGTGTTTCAAAATTGGAACACTTACTTTACGCAATATTTCTGCACATTTGTTGTGTATTTGATTTTCACTTCATGGTCATCGCATGTTTTGTTTCATTTTTGACTTTACGGCATTAGGCATAACCATATTATAAATAATAAAGATTTTGAAAAACATTGCATAAATACTTCATGATTCATCGTGATATTTATATTATTTTCGTTAACTTGGTGCCTCGATCACATTAAATCTAATGCCTCTTTGGTAAGGTTAAGATCTCTCATGCTTGGTTGATGATATTCATCTACCAATTTTTATCATGACCTTCATCTATTTCTATAAAATTCTAAGTGCCAGGTTCCTCAAATCGTCATGTGGTTTACTTTGTGCGCTTGAATAATCATACAATTAAAACCTAGTTTCACTTAATTTCTGCGAGAAAAGCAGCTCAGATATCGAATCCGTATTTTGTGTGCCTGTTACATTACAGAAAGTATTTCGGAAAAATGATATCTCCGTTCTTGGGCTTAATTTGTTGCCATTACTCAAGTATACACAGCTGAAAAGTACCGGTTCCATGAACCATTTATACATTTTTTTCAATATGTTTTATAAGGATTCATTTGTATCAATTTAAAGTAGTTCGCCAAGCTCCTTTAATCTGGCTGAAGATAACATTTATTTTTACCCTCCCTTTCTATGTATGCCCCCAAAATATTTCAATTTGAAAACGAGAATTTATTTATTTTTCTGGTAAAATTTAATTACCAAAGATGACTCCCAAGTCTACATTTTTAGTAATTAAATTTAAAAAAATATAAACCGCATTTTAGAGAGACTCTTTTCATGGGCGCTGTGGAATTGGAATCAAGCCAACTTTTATTGACGGGTTAAAAATATTACAAAATAAATATATATAAATTAAGTGTTAGGATTGGAATATGGTGGCTGTGATCATAAGATTAGGAATTTCGACGCATCTGTATATGTTTTGGAAAATATAATTGGTAAGAAAATCACAGAAAACTCACAAAGGTAAAACGATCTACAAATAAAGCGTTGTAGATCTTTTGATATATGATAGAAACACATTCTGTTTTAGATGTTGTGTAGTGTATGTGTGTATTTATTATCATAGATATTGATAAGACCTCCTTTAAAAGGGTGTGTTCTAGTGATTCCTAAAGCTGAACACCGCTTTTAGATTTTACAAAGAATATTTGTTTAAATTTAAGTACAAATAACAAATGAATCAACAATCTTTGAACAATTATAGCAAAAGCTAAGGAAAGGGATTCGTTCAAGAAAAAGGCAACGAAAACAAAGTAAAATTTGTTTGAAAGGATATTCTGAATTATGGTATATTTTTTTCTCAAATCTCTCTTTAACGTCAATAAGGAAAATGCACATATGTTGAATCTTGAAAGTTCGTTCCATATTCAGCGCTTTAAACGCTATAATAACGTGTGATGCTCTACTTTAAATACTGAAAGTTCGTTCCATATTCAGCGCTTTAAACGCTATAATAACGTGTGATGCTCTACTTTAAATACTGAAAGTTCGTTCCATATTCAGCGCTTTAAAAGCTATAATAACGTGTGATGCTCTACTTTAAATACTGAAAGTTCGTTCCATATTCAGCGCTTTAAACGCTACAATAACGTGTGATGCTCTACTTTAAATACTGAAAGAACGTGTTACGCTAGAATATTCAATGCATAAAACACTGTAAGGCACAGTTTAAACTGCATCCTTTCAGGACATTAAACTAACTCATTTGTAAAAAGGTTCGCAAATTCTGTCGAATTTGCAAGAAATTATTCGGTCAAATCAAACATCCTTTGATCGGGAGCGATTTCCTCATCCTTGACACATTTACGAGTATGTCTCTCGTCCCACATCGCCATCACACCATCATCCTACCCCTGTCACAGTACATAACGTGTGAGAGTGTGATTGATCATTGTTTGCTTTGCCGGGACTCTGATTGGTTGGCTACTCCGCCAGTAGTACCCCCTTCAAGTTATGATAAAACGATGGCAAATATTTACCGTTATTGTGTGCCCACCAGTATTTATTGAGTAAACACCGCTCCGGGGAAAGGAGAGCAGTTTGATTGAGAAAATGGCATATGAATTTTGGAGTATATATCACAAAAATGAATTTGGAATAATTTCATTGAAGGGGTTGTTTTACGCTCCCTATACCAAATTCAATTTAAGAATTTTAATAAACAGTGCAAATGTAAGAGGTACACATGATAGAGGAAGACCAAAGAAACTATAGTAAGATCAAGTGAATGTCAAAATTTTGAAGAATAAATAAAAATAAATTGTAGGACTAAGCCTGTACTGTAGCCAGATAAATTGTAGGACTTGTATAAGAAGGGCATAGATGTGTTTCAATATAGAAAAGTCCGATGATCTGTCTTTTCTGCCTACCCTAACAGGGAAATGTCGTGATGATTTGCATGTACTTGTATATAAAGGGTCTTTCAAATTAAGCGGTTTTTTTATTCTTGGATAAAACACAGATGGCGTCGGGAACTTGCTTGGGTCTTGTAACATTTGAGAAGTGTAATGAATGATATTTATAAAAATTCTGTCGTATACAATACAACAATGCTTTAAAATAGAGAATTATTTTATGTATTTTAATTTCCGGAAACGGTGATGTTAAGTGGCCATCAAGATCATGTGATCTGACACCGTTGAACTATTTTCTATGGGGTTACGTGAAAAATCAGGTCTATAGGAATAACTCTGAATCAATTCCAGAGCTGATTTTTTCGTTTTAAACAACACAACGTCACTTGTTTATTGTAATTAAGAGTTATCGTCCGATTGAAAATAAAAGTGTTACATAAGCCATGAATGGAAAACGGACCTCTTTCAAAAAATGTGAGTACTAACTGGAATCGAACCCTTAATTATCTGCTTGAAAGACAGGCGTTTTATCAACTAAGTCACCAAGATTGTCATGTTATACTGTACACACAAGGTAACATTTTTTCAAGGAAATGTTTCAACAACGAATCGCTTTAAAACGTGAACTATGTATAAGTCTGATTCTTTCTAATTGATATAAATATAAATTAATTTATTGTTACTTGTATAGTCAAACAAGGGTCACAATGGCACAGGGGCTATCAGTTCTATATTTCATTGACGCAGCTTCCTTTCCCCCAAAAATAAGCTCCTCCTCTATAAAACCCTTATTCGTCTTATCTTGACTTATGCTGCACCCGTTTGGGGTAGTGTGAGCAACACGGACCACCTAAAACTCCAGAGCGTGCAGAACAAGGCATTCAAGATATTTTTTAACACCCATCCCATAACAAACCTTACCCGACTTCACGCCGAACAGCGAGAAGAAATCCTACAACACCCCATCCTCGCTTGGACCGTGAAGTTCTATAAAAGCCAACAAAATCACAGCAATCCCTTAGTTGCTGCCCTGGGGGCTTACGAGAGTAAATCCGACCTACACTTCCGTTATAAGCACAAGCTCCCGAAGCATTATCTGTTGCCTGACTAGTCCACCTACAATTAGCTGGGACGACCAAGGTCTGAGTGAATGTGATGGAATACATGTAGCCTGAACGAGTGGACTTGTGTATGCTAAATAATTAGTGTAAGAATTGTTATCTAGTTATAAGTAGTATGTAGGTGTTAATTATTTCTAAGAAATCATATATTAAGATAGAACAAAATAAAATAAAATGAAATGTAGGAAAATAAGATTAAATAAGTTCATAAATTATAACATACAATTAAGATTAGTTAAGTAATAAATTTGTATATAGGTATAGCCTTGACAAATGTTTGTACAATAATTTACTTTGTTTAATAAAAAAAAAGAACTATTCCACTTTATAGAATGGTATAACCCTACTGGTTTCAAAGTTTTTACCTCATTTATGCACGAATATTTATGTATTCAATCATGTTGTTTTTTATGAGATTTTAAGACGTTTATGTTCGGTTTATTATTAACATGAAAAATATATGATTATTATACTAAATATCGTGTCAGACTCTGATGGTTCAAAATAAGGTAGTGAAGTTCTGAAAATTCGACGTTTTGCAGCCTTCTTTTAAAGTATTCCATTATCCAAAAATATTCTTAGTATCTGCGTAAAAAAATGTTCTTTCTGAACATAAACTGTCTCTCCAATCTGGTGACGGCAGAATTATCTGTATTTCATCACTTCACACGTCATCTTTTGCGTTTCACTCGGCTTCGCTTTGATTTTCAGACACAATCAGAAGTGTTTCGTCCTTGTCGGTATTCAAGAAAAAACTAAAGAAGCATTATTTGTCTTCAAATATTACTCGTCCTTAACTTTTATATAATTCCCATAATATATTATGTTGTAAGGAGAGTTTTATTTATTTTAATAAGTGTTGCATTATCCAAAATATGGTTTTCATACGAGTCAACTAAGTTCAAGACACGGTCATGGGTACCAAATATTAGAATAATTGTGAAACAAGCGCTAAAGCACTTAAAAGCGAAAAAAAAATCCAGTTTTATTTTATTAATTAATGCAAATATTTATTTATAAAATCTTACTCATCCAAAATTCGTGACTGATTAATTTAAATCAATGTTGTCTGCAGGAATATAACTTGAATTTTATAAAAACTGTAGTTCTCGTGAATTTATTTCAGATCTTTACTGTTTATTTTCAATTTTTAATATCCTACTGCCAATTAATATTTCGATTATTTTGGCATATTATTTTTTTCCAATCCATAAAATTAATTCTATTTTTTAAAGGGTGCACAATTTAAATAAATTATACTTGATTATAATATTTTAATAAAATGTATTTATACAATACATTATTTAAAATCATATTTGTATATTCATTTAATCCCTTACTGGACTGTGTTTAATAAATAATATTCATTATTTCTAATAAAACATGGTTCATTAAATTTTACTTATACAAGGAATCGTTTAAATTTCTAAACTAATTGCTGCTTTTGTTATGACAAAAAACACTATTGATGGATAAACAGCAAAAAAATATTTGTTTTATAAATGCTATTGTTATATATAAAGGATAGTTAACGTGTTTATTTATTTTGTAAATAAAATATCTAGTAAAAAATAAATCATAGTTTCATAAAATATATCAATAATCCAAATATAAAACGAAGAATGATTAAATAAAATATATCATATTTTTATCTCACACCAATTGGCGCAATATTGATTTTTTTTCCTTTTAGTCCACAATCAGCAATAACAAAGGACGTAATAAAATTTATTGATATTCCTCGACACTTATGACACGAGCCTTCTATAAAAAGCCTTCATATAATGAGCAATAAAATTTTATATATCTTTGGGTATATTACCTCGATACTCTGCATTATTTTTCTTTTATGTTATGACGCCAATTTATCATTCTAAGACAAAAGGTTACTACCCTCCGTGGATTTTGATCTCTTTTTGAACGGTTTCTAGTTTGTTTAACATTTTTCTCTGGAAAGTTTTTGTAACTTAATGTCATACATCAACATTTTTTTTTCTGTGAAAAATTATTTTTTCTCTTTACCAAGTATTATAAGTTTCAATCGTAATATTTTCGAAATATTTTAATCCCTTTACATTTTATTCTAGTACATAACAATTTCATTAAATTGAGTCCAAAGGCATATAATACCATATGACATTATCGATTTCATGAAAAATAATCTAAAACACTGATATTTCATCACAATTATAATTTTTTTAAACATTCTAAAAAAAGACGATATTTTTTTAAGTTAAATATTACACTTTTTAACTTACATGAAACTGTAAGTTCAATAGTTTCGTATTTATGTATTTCTTCTTCAATATTTTCCAATCGTAATATTTTCTAAATATTTTAATCCCTTTACGTTTTTTTCTACAATAGTACATAACAATTTAATTACAATAAATTGAGTCCGAAGGCATAAATATCATATGACGTTATCGATTTCATTAAAAAATAATCGAAACCACTGATACGCCATCACAATTATAATTTTTTTTAAACATTCTAAAAAAATAGAAACGTTATTTTCATAAGTTTAAAATTACACTTTTTAACTTACTAGAAACTGTAAGTTCAATAGTTTCTTACATATGTATTTCTTCTTCAATATTTTTTTCTTTATCTTGTATGCTTTTATTGGTTTATTTAAGAATTCCTATTAGAAACTGTCCATTCAGTGTCAAATTTGTTGATTTCTTGATATATTTCCATTCACAGTTACGGTTTCAAGCTTGTACTCCTTTTATGACATATTTTGAAAAGTTTTACATGTTACGCTGTTTGAAATTATATGAAATGTAATGCTTATTAAGATATTTAATAATCTTTTAAGTGTTCTTATTATCTCTATGTGGATGAGTTAACATTAATTTTAAGTTAACATTAATTTTATACCAATTGCTTTCGCACGATTTAACAAATATGGCTTACTCATTTATCCTGAGTGACTCAATAATCTCAAGCGATCCTTATTGGTTATCCTCAATTTATCAGCAAATTCCACGCTGATTTTTTCCCTCCAAAAAAATGGATAACTTCGTCATACTATTAAATAAAAAGGCAAAAAATCTAAAAGGATCTTCTTCAGCCTTCATTTTTTTGAATTGTTGCAAAGATTCCTACCAACTAAAATCAAAATTTTCCCAGTATGAAGATTTGAGAATATAATTTATGAAACGATAGAAGTCGAGTTTTTTCTTTTTAATAGACCCTACTTGAAATAATTATTAGATAAACGTCATTAAACAGATAAATAATTATATTTTGTTGCTTTTGGCAGACTAATCTATCATATTTATAAGACTTAGGATGCCATTATCTTCGATAGAAATGGTATATTGGTGTTTTTTTTTTCTTGTAGGCAATACGGACTTAGTATATCAGTTAGCCACTTACTATATCCCTAACTATAACACCACTTCTTATTATATTGTTAAGCGTAATAACATTGACGATTTTCAATTATTAAAGATCTATTGTTTTTATGGTGTAATTTAAATATAGAAATACCAAACAACCTTTATTATCGGGTCAAAATCATTCTTCAACCATATTTTAAAAAATTAAATTATTCAAACTTCTACTTTGAAAGCTATAAGGCCATTTTAATAGACAAAGAAGGTCATAGTTCATTCCTAGAAGCTTCTATTAAATGCGTACTTTCACTTGAAATTGAAATCAAATGAACTGCCGAGGGGGTATAATGTATACATATGTAACATAAGAGATGCAAACCCTAAAAATACAAATGTTATGTAAATGAGGGTATGTTTTCGACTGGATGAAAATAGGTTTTGTTATTTTATTTAAAACAGATTCTTAAACCGGAAGTAATCACCGCAAAAGGGATGAATTTTAATTTATTAACTGAAATGAATTTTGATAATTTATTTTATAACATCATGAACTAAAATGTAAGAAATTACTATATACGGAAAATCCCAAGAATTTTTTCCGCCATTTAGTTAATTTATTGGCAAAATAATTGACGCTTTGTTTTATCAAGACTAATCAAAATACTGTTTTTCATACTTATTCATTTATTCTTGATGTATCCTTGAAAATATTAAAATCGGTTATGTGAACGTGGTGAAGAGAATGAAGGCGAGACAATATGGTCTTTAACCTCGTTAATCGAAAAATTATTTTAAGAATTACTTGACATATCATCTTACTCGTATTAATAGTTATCGTCATTGCCTAGTTTCGTAGTCGAGGATCCCCTCGACATTTCAAAGTCAATTCAGTTGGAAAGCGAAGCTGCACCATGGATATTTTTCTTGTCTCTTTTTTCTTTAAGTCTGTGGGCCGTTGCATATCAGCAAACTCACGGGCCACACTGCTATACTGGACCGGATGATACACTGAAATGAGACGATCGGAGCACATCGGCATGTTTTCTTTTTATCTTTTTTAAAATATTAGATATGACCGACG
Source organism: Odontocerum albicorne (assembly GCA_949825065.1). Lineage (NCBI taxonomy): Eukaryota > Metazoa > Arthropoda > Insecta > Trichoptera > Odontoceridae > Odontocerum > Odontocerum albicorne. The sequence goes on from OX463844.1 coordinate 40,353,581, forward strand.
TTATAAGTGTCCGTATATCTTCAAAACCCAGGCAGAAAAATGTCTGTTGCGTTCGAAGGGAATTGCACAGCGCGGGGTTCGAATTGGCAACCTTCCGCACGTAAGCCCAGTGTTTTAAACATCACTGTTAACAATACTGCTGAAAGTTATGAGGAAACAATACTGACAGACATTTAGCACGTGCGAGCATTGTTACAAAACGAAATGTTGATTCCAGTTTGTTTTATTTTTTTGGGTAATATCGACAGAAAAATCCGATTTTCCCGGAAGAAAATCAAGTGTCTAGCCAACCATGTTAAGAATGTTGATTTGTGTTGTCATGTTCATTCATTTCCGTGTCCGAACCATCAATTATGCCACATGTTTTCAGTAGGAAGCAACATAGATTGTCTTACCATTCGCAACAATATGTCTTGCCCAGAGCATGTAATATCGATGACGTTTGGACAAACTATCATGTGTTATGCGTCCTGTACATTCCCACAATCACATTAAGTTCTACTTTATTTTAAGAAATCCCATATTTGTTAACGATTTTTATACTAAAAAATTAAATATCATATTTTTTTATATATATACTCGTATAAGCGTCAAAAGAATTGCTTTTAATTGATCAAATAACTCATTTTAGATAAGTATCTTATTTGATAGAGTAAATATTGCGTTTCTTAATATAGTCACCATGCAGTGCTTGTTATACTCGTTTACTCTTTTTAGCAGTAAAACCGAACAAAAAATATTAAAAAAACATTTGATAACGCATGTTTTTATGTACAAAATTGTACAAGGTTGTATGATAAAGCACTATTGTCAAATTTCGTCTGGAGTTGTTACGTCATAAGCTAAAACGCATGGAAATGAGTGTCTCGATGAGTATTTTTAATTTCATTATTTATGCTGATTTTGCTCAGTAGAATAAACACTTCTTTTTTATCGTGTGTTCAACGCTGAGTGTCTTGGTCATCTGATATGTATTGAACTCGGCGCACCACCTGAGTCCATCTCACCCGTCCTAGGCCATGCTAAATTCTGCACTTAAATAGTATCGTGTTGCTGCTTTGTTCGACTTTTCTCTTGCTAGCCTTCCATCAACTGTCATTTTGATATTGACTCATACCATTTTTTCTAATAACATGTTCAAAGTATGTTATGATTATTTTTTCGCATCTTGTTGAAAGTCTTTCGGTAATTTCCAATTGTCGGGTGATATAACACACACTACAGGTGGCCTTCGACTTTCGCACATTGTACTTTCCACAATTCGCTATTTCGCACATTTCATTTTTTTTTAATTTTTTATGATTGTTTTCGATAGTGCGAAAATTGTTTGCTTCCATGTAGTCGCTCCCACTTTTTTGGAAGAACTTTAATAAATGGAACGCAAATTATGAGTGATTTTATAAATTCTGAAGAAAATCTGGAAACTATCACAGATGAAATAGTTAGCCTAATGAATGAATTAAACTTGGACGTCAACAACGAAGATGTTAATGAGTACGTAGGGCAATTGAAAAAGACACAGCATGTTATATAACTCTATCAAGAAAATAAAACAAGGGTGATATTCAACTAACTCTTGATAAGTTTATAAAGTACACACCTAAAAGAACTTAAAAACGCCTCGTTAACTTAATTATGTATATTGTTAAATCAAAATTTTTAATATACAATCGATAAATAAGTATTATTATTGATAACTAAATATTTTGTAATACAATTTTTAATTTTTTTTTACATCCCTCTATTTTCAAACATTCAACATTCGCATACATTTTCAGGAAAAATTATGTGCGAAAATCGAGGGCCCCCTGTATACATTGTTAATTGGCTTAATTGTTGAGGGTTTGGGCTTTATTTAAAAAAATATATGAAATGGGCTTATTACTTAAGTTTCTAAATATCATTGAGTGTTAAGATTATTTGTTTAAAAACTTATACTAGAATAACAATCACGATTATCAGGGCTGAAACACAATTTAAATTCACTGATAGCCGATACAATACATTTTTTCTTCCTTTTTACCATTTGTTTCCAAGGCGGGAATCTCTGTTCAAACGTAGGGTTGACCGCAAGCAGATATAGAGGTTTAAAATAACCCAACCACCCTATTGGTCAAACAAAATCTTTTGTTACTCGATCCCATGTTTAAACACCACTTTATTCCGGCAGATCTATAGAAATACCTCCAGTTACGTTTACGTGCCTTAATAAACACGTTACCTGCTCTACAATGCCGTGGCTTGAACCGTTTGCGGCACGACTATTAAAAACAAAGGTTTTTACTGTGTTTTTATTAACGCCAACTGGGGAATATTGACACAACGTTTTTTATCGACAGCCGAATTTTCTAAATTTTATTTGTGAATATTAGGGAAAAAATTCGATTCTTACAAAATACGTTGAAAATGTTGATAAAATATATTTGATGAATAATATGTAAGTACACGTTTTCTGAAGAAAAAAAAAGAAAATAAAAAAAATCATCACGATTACCATCACATTTCCCCATCGGTGTAGGTAGGCAAAACAGATCTCCACTTCGTTTTCCAGCGTCGATGTATTCTTCTATTTTTAATACTTTTTTTTCATTCTGGATTCTTTTATAATTTGGTTCATATATGTAAGTCGTGCTTTGTTTTAATAACAAGTTTGGAAAAATCTATTGTATTGTATTATACTTTCATTTTGAAACCTGGCAGGTTTTTTTACCATATGGCAATCTTTTTGGATGAGCTAGAAAGATGTTTAGAAGTCTTTAAATCAAAACTTTTTTTTGTGAAAAAAAAAACGTATATTTTACATCTTACCTCTACGTGATTATATCATTTCAATTCTCATTTCTTCATCCGTGTTTTCTTTTAATCTGCATTCCTTATTTAATAATTTATTGTTTTTTTCACATGTTCTAAGTAACGCTCTCAATTCTACCACATTTATTTTCCTTTCTTTGATCTTTCGCTACCTTCAAGTTTCCCACGCATATCTTTAGATCGAAACAATGATTACATTTCAAAAAGTCAGCTTTTTTTCAAATGTTCCATTATAAGTATGAAATAAGGTTAAAAATATATTCTTTATTTATATTTATATTCTTTCTTTTTGTTGTTTTATATTTCTGTATATTTTTGTTTTTATTTTTATTTTTATGATTGTGTGCGGTATATTATGGGATGAACATTTTTGGTCTTTCTGAAGTGATGACGTGTGAGGAGTTTGATTTCGCACGATGTTTCCAGTTGTAATTGAATGTCACTGTTTGTCAGGTTGATGAGAATGTGCAACGGGGTTTTGTTTTTGTGTAATCAAAAATCGGAAAGAAGTATCGATTTATTTTTTCATGCTAAATATCCTCAGTGAGATACAGGCAAAAGCCTAGTTTACTGGGGATACGACAAATGAAAGGCAACACACCCAGATCCATTGAAATTGTATGTCCAAATTAAATTACCTGTTGTTTTTTCGCAAATTATGTTTATTTCTTGTCATGTGTAATAATAATTTTTAAAAAATATGTACCTATATGATAGCTTGTTTGACGAATGCAATTAGATTTCTTTTACATTTACTTACTGATTGTTTTAAAAAGTTAACATTTCTCATGTACACCAGTTAAATAAAAAAAAAAAAAGTTAAAAACGAGATCAGTCTGCCAGAACAGAGCCTCAGGATGTAAGGCAGAATCACTGGTGGTGGAAGTTTAGAAAAAAAATAGTGAATTAATAAAATTATGCTTTGTTAAGTTTCTTTCTTTCTTAAATTAATTCTAAATTTCCATAATGAGTGTCTGTAAATGCTTTTCCAGTTTTAATTCCTCCGAAAAATGCATCTTTACCATTAATAATAATCATGATTATATTTTAGTTAGTGTGTAGAACGGGGCAGTGTAAAACCAGCTGTAATTTTACAAAATATATATTACAACTCAAAAATCCTATTACAGATAGAATAACAGAAACTTTGAAGAATATTACACCTAGAATAACATTAAAGTGTACAAAAAAGGTACAGGTACAAAAAATCTTTTTGAATATATATTTTTTTTATTTCTTTGTTTATTGTATACGTGACAAGAAGTTGCGGGGGTGTGGAATGGAAGCTCCCTGATGCCCTTGCGGTCGGGCTCGCCCTACGTTGGTGGGATGTATCTCGGCCGGGGGAATGTTTGTGGGATGAGCCCGGACCTTTTAGTGTCTTCTCTCTTGAATGTATTTTTTTGTCATCTATTTGTTTTCTGTGTTTTTTTTTAATATTTTTTTATAGGTGTGGGCTGAAAAACATCTGGTGTCCCCGTGGCTGGGTTCGCCTTATATTGGTGGGGTGTATCTTGGCCGAGGGGATGTTATTAGATAAGCCCAGACCTTTTGATAGCTTCTGTATTTAATGTATTATCTGCAATTTATGTGTTTTAGTAATGTTATTTAAATATAATCTGTGCATACTATGTTGCTATCAATAAACCTATTATTTATTTATTTATTAAATATACATAATTGGCGAAAAAACAACAGGTAATTTAATTTGGACACACAATTTTAATGGATCTGAGTTAGTTGCCTTTCGTTTGTCGTATCCCCAGTAAACTAGGCTTTTGCCTATATCTCACTGAGGACATGTAGTATGAAAAAATAAATCGATACTTCTTTCTCGTTTTTTATTATATGAACCCCCGTTGCACATTCTGATCAACCTGACAAACAGTGCCACTAAATAACATATGTATACATCACGCGAATCAAACCTCTCACACTTCATCACTACAGACAGACCAAAACGTTCATCCCACAATATACTGCACATAATCATAAAAAAAATACCACGCTCAAGAGCTCACATAAACCTTTGCTATATAAAATCCATAAAATGTTATCCATCCTGTCGTGTAGCTCATGGCTGAGCATCGTCACTGTCATGATAGCCCTTGATGACTACTTTCCAGTCTTCTCTGCACTCCGTAGTTCGAAGAGAAGTTGTTATGGGTAGCTTTGTTGCGTCTTTCACTTGGTCAAATCAAAGCATTGGGACTCTTCCTCTTGTGCATCGTAACTCCACGCTTCTAGTGACCACAAACTTCTCCAATCTCTCTCCTTGTCTATGAGCAAATTATCGAAGGATCTGTCATTGGCATAGTGTCAACACTCTGTCGGTGACTCTCAGTTCTTTGAGAATAGAGGTATAAGTATAAATTCATAATGTAACTCGGGCATAAATGACAAATCGTTAACAAACTTTTACGTAAGAAGCAGTGTTTTTTTTTACACCAATGTTCAAAAAGATTCAAAAATACGGTTTTTAGATTCAGTAATACGATACCAACATTAAAATACGTATTCTATGTTCAACAAACATCTTTCTCGCACTAATCAAAGGGTTTTTGTTGAAAAAAATTATGGAAAGCATTATTGTATCCAACTCACTTATTCATCCATTGAGCCATTGCAGCAAACCATCCGCTGAATTTTCAAGCCATTATTTTTCGCTGCATAACAAATAAACATACATGTAATTTACTTTTGTTATAACTTCTTTGACACAATTTTATCAAGAGCATCCACCCCTTGATGAACCTTAATAAACAAATTAAGTGATAATTTAAAATTTATTTTTATATTGGATAATAAAAAAGTTTTGAAAAATAAATCCTTTGAGTAAGTTTCATGCAAGGTTTTGCGGTCAATCAATAAAGATTATCGTTAATTTTACCAAGACCTCAGCTCTGTCAAATTTATCTCGAATGAAAGAAAATATGTGACCCACGGATGACACGCTAAGCCTCGCAACATGCGAGATCTGCTCTTAATGTTCTTGCATCGATCGGTCCTAGGATGGTTTATTTTTATGGTTTGGTAAGTTAAATCCAAAGTTCGTCAACTCCGTTTTTTTTTTCTAAGTATTAAAACGAAGTAATTCGTTAGACCATTTAAGAGAAGAAGTTGGGTTATTGCAACCAAAATGCTCTAAAACACATTTTATTTTTATTATTTTGTCATAGAAGTACGTATATGTATAACATTGTCATTGTTAGCATTCACACTTAGCGAGCGGGTGCCTCAGATTTGATTTTCTGATGAATTTACTTCCGGGCTGTTTTTTCTTTTATATCATTTGACATCTGAATGTGTGTGTTTCTTTTGCTTATATGTTGCGTATCATTCTACCAAAGCAAACGGTTTTCAACTCTTCCACATTAAACTATATCATTATACAAAATATTGTATTCTTCATACTTCTTTCGAAATCTAGTATATTTGATCCAGCCATGTTTTGTTCAGACTACCCCATCCATGCACATCTGGCTTGTATATTTACTTAGTCGTTCTTTCGTCATTCGTTTCCTTTATGTATAAATCACCTTAAGGTTCCTTTCATCTTCTCACTTTAACCATGAATTTTAACGATGCATTTATATATGATATCCTCGTTTTGCCTTAATTCAAGCATTGACATTCCACATTATTTTTCTTAGTTCACCCACAACATTAATATTTTTCCTTCTTCTGTCAAATCCGAGTTTAACTCTTCCACGGTAAGGTGGGAACTATCTCACTCTTTAGTATGGTCATTTTTGCTACCTGTTTAATATAACCAATGACCGTGAAAATGGAGGGATGTCAAAATGAGATAAGATATAAAATGCTTAAACATGCATGTTTATTGATTTTTAAATTCGCTGATTTAAATAGGCTGGTCTGAATATAAGTCTAAGGTAGTTGGTAGTTCATCCTAGTGGTAGGAGGAGGTTATTCTAGAGACTCAGTGGTCTTAATACAACTCTGCCTGGATTGCAAACTAGTGGAGAGGAACATCGGGTTCTAGCGGTTAGATTTGCCTAATAAGGCATTACTATCTGGGTATGAATTGCCTTGAAGGGAAATTCAGACCCAGGTAGTAATTGCCTGAATATATAGGCTCCAATAAGGAATCGGGAGAACCAAGAACAACATATTAAAGTGGGGAATGATGCGTGATTATATCCTCATCTCCCTTTGAATGATGAGGAGCAATCCATACGATACTTGCTGCAGTGCTTGAAGAGCCCGGTGTCATGCACCGAAGAGGACTGTATTTGTAGAACGCCATGTGTTGTCTTGGTGTTATAATTCAGGGTGTAAACAATTTAGTACCTTTGATTCGATAAGAAGATGGTTGCTTTAAGCGGAAATGCCAAGAGATAATATAAGCTTTAGAGGAGCGTAATTCCATGAGATATGTTGGAACATGGGGTTTAAGACATATATGTAAATATCGATGAATTTTTATATTAAATCCACATAGTTTTAGCGTGTTAACTTGTAAAAATCTATCTCAGAAATAATTTCAGATGTAGCAATGGGTCTTGAACACAGATTCAGTCGAATACCGTGACGATCGAAGAGTTTTAAATGCCCTGAAAGGGTGAAGTTTAAGCTGTGCAAAGGGTGAAGTTTAAGTTTAAGCTGTGTTTAAAACTCTAAATTATCTGGTTATACACATGATGGACTTATGCAATAGGAGACAAACCAACGGACAGACATGTTCAATCGAGATCGCCTGGCTCTAAAAACATTACTTGTTTAGTTAAATTAATTCAGCAAGTTCTTTCAACTGCCTGTTTTTATTACATAAACTATCAATTTCAGAATATATATTAATATAAGTGCTTTTTTCCGCCATTGTGGGCAGTTTTATTTCGAGTAAAGACTTGGATAGTTTTTTTTTGTGTGGGCTATCAAAAATGGACTTTTCTCTATTTGAGATTACTCGTCTGGCTTTATGGTAGATGGGAATTATCTTGTCTGCGAACAAATGACATTGTCTGAAACCGTTTGACATTTAATCCAAACATATTGCTTTGATTCTGTCCAAACTATTCACGAAGAATCTCAATACAACAGAAACATAATTTCATTTGAACAAGAAAATTTCTTTCGAACAAAATTATCGATAAATTACAGAAGAGAGCTTCGAAACGCAATTTTGTGTAGGTTTCTCTTTTTTCAGTTCATTTTTATGAAGGTTTTTTTCTCTCTTCTGAATAAGTAATTGATCATTTTTATTTTATGGTTTTCTATGAGATCAAATCTTCATTATTACCGAATGCAACTGATATTTTTAATGAATATTATTTTTCTTTTAATTGATATATTATATTTCTTACTCTGACATTGTATTCGTATTTAAAACAGTTTGTTAGGCTTTCCGGAATCGGCAACCTCTTCCATCCAACTAGAGTTAACTTATGTTGTTTATAGTTAAGGCATTAACGTTGTGGAGGTTTAAAGACATTGTAATTTATTTTTAACAAACACTGTTTATTCCACTTTTTGTGACGGTATAACCCTACCGGTTTCAAGGCTTTCACCTCATCTTCAGAAGAGTCTTGTTTGCGCTCCCCTGAAGATGAGGTGAAAGCCTTGAAACCGGTAGGGTTATACCGTCACAAAAAAGTGGAATAAACAGTGTTTGTTAAAAATAAATTACAAGAGTTAACTTATATAAAAATAGTTGACACAGGGTAAACAAAGGCTAAATTAAGAAATACACCGCTAAAAATAATATGAAAACTTTACGGTGCCGTGAAAAAAACTTTTTACACAAAGTGAGTCGTAAAATGAAAAAAGTTTGAAAATCACTGCTTTAAGGTACGGTTCAGCAAAAAAATAAGCATTTGTTATTAGGAAAATATACCGAGTTCGTATCTATTTTACTCTTTAGATCCTATAATATTCTTTATAGCGGAATGATCATGGTAAAGAGCAACAGTGCAAAATTTATTTCACAAATATGAGTCCATTTGCTCTCGCATAATGTTCGCGCCCTTAATTGCCAGGTCCACAGTGGGCCATATCCATTCAATTATAATTGTTTTAAATGGTCCTCAGAGCGCTACGGACAGGATTCCAGAATTTTAGTGGACTCCATCACCCCCTCGTATGTGGGAATGCGCCAAACAAATGTATTGAAAACAGTTTTAATGAATGTGTATGTAAAATAAATGAACTCATTATAGAAAGCATATTTTTAACACATTAAAGAAAAGGAAAATGTTGAGTATTATATATAGAAAAGGATTTTGAAAAGAAAAATTCAGAAGAATATTTCACAAAAACTAAAATATATGGTTTTTTTTTCTTATTCAAATAAGACGATCTCCGTGACCTGGTGGTAAGACGCTTGTCTGCCGATCCGGAGGTTGCGAGTTCGATCCCCGCTGGAACCCAGATTTTTTTAAAATGGGATTCCAGTCTGGTTGTCACTAAGGGCATTTTAAAACTTTTTCTGGTTGGTTGGAAGAGATTGCCACATGGCAATAAACTCGCCAAATAAAAAATAAAAAAAGTAATTAACTACGGGTTCAGAACTGGTGAACGATCAACTGATCATTTGTATTTCATTTTGAATAAATTAACATATTTTAAGGATAAAATTCCCAAATTATTTGGACAATGCAATGCCTGACGAGAGCTTCACTCACAAAATGTATTACTATATTTATATTGAATTTCTTAGTATTTGCCATACTATCTATTGCTTTATATTTTTAAACTTGATTTCTAACGGAACCAAAGTAAAATTTCCAAGGGCTGCAAATCGTAAAAATTATAATTTGAGAAAAGTGTATTTATACATTTAAGTCAAGCAGCTGTTACTCATTTTCAAAATGTATCTTTGACTTGGTGCGAATGTAAGCATACTTGACGAGTGAAAAATCATCTAAAAATCAAAAAATATTTTTCACCAACCCTTACGTAGTACTCTAGTGTCAATGTCATTTTAGGTGTATACATTCTAAATCATAAAAAAAATAACTATGCCAGATGCAAAGTCAGTATTGAGTAGTATTATTGTTTTGATATGCAAAGTTAAAGCATGAATACTTTATGTGAATTAGCTTTGCTTTTTGGCATTTCTAGTTCATAGCTTTTTTGTTTTCACCGCAGCCTCAACTCGTTATGCCAACAATCTTTTGAAACAGCTAACTGGAACTCGAATTCTTAGGCTCGAATCCATAATCTAACCTCAATACTAAGAAATAGTTTATTATCTTAAAATTTCATGATTTATGAAGACTGCGATCATTAAAATTAAATAATTTGTATTCAGAGGCAGACCTCATACGCTACAAACTTTAAAGTATGGTAATTGAAACACGTAACTCTCTTTAAGAAACCTACGAATACGAGAAATGTGTATGAACTTTAATTTTATTGACTTATTTCATCAGTAAAAAAATTAAGATTACTTTGAGTGCTTAGGTCCGACTATAAATTTGGGTATGAGTCTTATAAGCTTGATTCAAACAGCGATATCTCTGATTTATTCAAGGTGTTTGCGTTAACTTCTAAATTTTGTATCCCACAATATCTCTATTCAATGGCGTCGAGTGTTTTTCCTATATTTTATTCTATTTAAATTCAGCGTATTATCTTTTCCACTTTGCCTTCTCTTGGGTGGTAAATTGTCAATAAAAAATTACCAGGTATAAATTAAGTTTTTTTATCAATAGTGTACATTCACTTTACAATCTCCTAATAAATATCATGTATATTATTTTATTCATCACAAATTACCGCTCATCTTCAAAAAGTTGATTATTGGTCCATGTTTGATGAAATCGATATGTTATATCCCATCGGGATGTTTTTATCAATGGCAAACATGGACTAAGGAGATTTCCACGACCGCAGAAGTATCGATGGAATATTCTAAAATTGTTGTTACAAGAGAGTTTCTATATTCGTTTCCATTTTCGTTGAACAGTTACTGTTTCACTTACGAGCTCAAGAGGGTTGTATACTGGCAGCCAATAAAAAAATAAAACATAATTATTAGACTGAAGGCTGATCGTAAGTGAAATGAACAACAGCACTCTGAGATGGGTTGAGCATGTATAACGAAATGATTAAAACAAACTATGGTAATAAAAATTTCATTGAAAATGTACCACTCAGATCTAAAAGTTTCTAACCTGAACAAATTGAGCGTGTATAGTCAGATACCATGTCAGCCAACGTAATGGTCACACAATATTTAAGTTGAAAATTGATACATATACTCTCAGTAATTTATCAACGAAAGTCGATAGAAGGCGTGTTGTTTCATTGTATTTTGAAATGTTAGAAATTGAATATCGAACAGTTATCAAGTTTCTTTAAAAAAAATATGTTTAAATGCTATCTCCTACCTTGAGATGCTGTTGACGAAAAATATTATCTGTATACAACATTGAAAGTTCGTTTTGTTTCTGCCACGATTTTTTCAACTTCAAAGAAACTTGATAACCACCCAATAATTGATTTTTAACATGTCCGAATATTGCGTAATATCACGTCTTCTATAGGCTCAAGTTAACCTACTTATAAGGGAAAATGATTCAAATTTTATCTGAAACATCGCCTGACCATGCGGTGGACGTGGATGGTATGGTATCTGTCAATCTACGCTCTAGATTTTAAGGCTGGAAATTTTTGGACCTTGGTGGTCAGTGCTAGAGGAAAACCAAAAAGTTTTATTTAATGATATTTTTAAAGAAACCAAAATTAAAAGTCAGAGAAATTGCAGACGTATAAGGTGTATGGGTGTAGAGGAGGTAAAAGATGTATGTCACGATTCGAAAGTCTTGCGATCTATACTGTCTGCCAAGAAACGACGTAATGGTTAGTAATATAAAATAAAGCATTTAATAATTTATTGCATGATCAGAAAATTTACGCTCTTTATTTTGACTTTAAATTATATTTCTCCTGGAACGTTTTTCATAAAGAAGATTTTTTAGTAAATTTTTTTTTGCTTACCTCTTTAGTTATATAACTATTTATTTTAATAAACAAAGTGTATTGTTAAAAATTTATTCCACTCGGCATCTTTCTCAATCACGTTTTAAACACTAAAATCACTTTGATATCTTGAAAATCAAGGCCAATTTAAAATTAATCATTTACTGAAGACAAACATACGAGTACAAGATGGAGTCATTAGCCCTAACTATTCATAATTACTACAGATATGTATGACAGAAATTCTAGAGAAATGGCGAGGTTTATTGCGGTCTGCATATTCCAAGGCGTCTAATAGACTGATTAATATAATATATGGATAGGAAAGGACCGACAAATCTTGGAATTATTATTGTAGATTCGGTGATCTTGATCTCATTTTGTGTCATAAACCCCCGTTATGGCTATTGGGGGCTAAAATAAGATAAAATCATCTTCCGGTTAGTTAACTCATAACTGATGATAACTTAGTACGATTCATCTATTATCATCTATGGTTAAGTGATTTGGAGAGGACCAGTTAAGTGAAACATTTTTCGTAATGAACCTAGTTTATTCGTCCATCTACGGTTTCAGTTTTTACAATATTTTAAAACTGTCACTTTAAAGGATTATCGTTTCTAGAGAACCATAGGAAAAGTCTTTAGTACAATATATTTTAGAGTCTGATAAATAAGTTGTTTGAGATATGTAAAGAAAAAGATTTGAAAATGAATGTTGCGAAATTCAAAGATATGGTGATTGATATGGGAGAAAGTTAAGTAAAGTAAGGGTGGTAATGTAAGATTAGAGCAAGATGAAGAGTTCTACTATAAAGATATTATTTTCTCAGATGATTAAATAATGACGAGAGATATCGAACAGTGTATATTGTTGATTTGTGAATAATTATATATATTCACTTAATATAAAGTTGCGTCTACTAAATACGTTAGATGAAGATATGTCGTATTTCATCACGTAACATGCAAGAAGATAACTGCACTGGCTAAAGTGTTGTGAACACATTTTCAAACTTGTGTTCAAGTCCCTTCACTTTTATCTTCATTGTAACTATCGGACGTTTCGATTTTTTTCAGGATATACGTATTCAGGACTCGTAGCTGAAATATATTGCTTTGGAGAGAAGTAAAACATTAAGGTTTACCTCAATGTTTTACTCCTCTCCAAAGGAGATGACAAACAAATCAAATTTCATTTATTTCGAATAAATTTATTGTTCTGAATCCGTTCGATAGGGTGGGGTGTTATAAAATGACTTTTGGCGTTGCTGGTTCCCAGGATGGAATGGTCTGTCTTTAAGTGTTCGAGATATAAGTTAAGTGTACAGCTTCACGAAACACTTGAAGGCAATTCTTTTCAGGCAGTCTTATGAAAATTTATATTATATTACATACATACACTTTCGCCCCATCTTAAGTCGAATGTGTAACTATCACACATCGAAAGTTATTAAGTTTTTTTAGTTCGTCTTCTCTTGGCAAGTTTTGTGTGGTTTTCTTATAATTTTTTCTAAATGATTATAAATGTGGGAAAGTACCTAATCTAATGATCTAAGATACCATTGTCATACTGTCACAACTAAGTTATTTCATGTTTCGTAAATTGTTTCATTTTTTCTACAATAGTGGGTGCGGTTCTTAATTAAGAGCGCCCTGGAGAAAAGATTGTTCCCTTAACAGTGCTATATAAATTGTCCTTATATTATTATTGTGAGACTTAAAAGGAATAGAGATATCATAGAGAGGAGGTTTTCATTCTGCAGTTGATAAATAATGTTTCAATGTAATGATGATATATCGAGTTTTAACATAACATGAAAGCGTGAAGCCTTTCTTTTAACAAAAAGCATTCAATTATTTTTTTTAAAGGAGCCACAGGAATTAATCGCCTCAAAAATCTGTAATTAAGGTATAACTGTGCATGAATCGAACATGGCATACGTGTGACATCCCTGAGGATAAATATTCCAACTGTAACCATGTTGCTTCATGTAAGAACTTGTTACATAATGTCAATTAGTGTCTATCGAGTTCCGTTGAGGGTTTTGCGGACCTATGTTAGGCCAATCCAACTGATTTTCGATGATTTATTGAACTGGGCTTTGAATATTGACGTCATATCATACAAATTATCATGCAAAATGCCAATAACATTATGTTAGTTTAAGAAACTTTACAGTAAAACATTATAAAATTGTATTTACATTTTAAGAACTGTTATAATAGTTTGAAAGTCGGTTTGTTTTTACATAATTATGATAATACAGTTTGAACTACTTTAGTTTAAATCTTTTAAAACGTTGTTTGCACAAATCAAAGTTAATATTATAAAGAGATTTCTATGCTTAGATAGATAGTATACTAAATAAAATATCGTTACCGCGTCCAATGAATTATGTGTATCTTCTTTCTTCGAGGAACTTTTCCACTTATAGATCGATTGTTCAATTTTTTAAAGTTAATCAGAAGAAACTTTAAATTATCTAGATTGTCATTTTCTCAAATCGATTTTTTATAACATTCATTCACATAATTGCATGACGACATTAATTTTGTCGCACAAATCTTCCAAGTTTGTGTGGATACTCTATTTTTTTTAAACAAGAAGAGTGATTTCGAAAATCGTATGCAAGAACTCACTTTCACTCAAAACTGAGAAGATGACAAGCCGAACAAAATAAAAAGGGGTTTTTTTTATCTTTCAATTATAAATGTTGATCTTCAAAACTATTTAAAAATATTATAGTCTGACCATCAGTTATTAATGATTTTAAGTTTTTCATGTGGTTGGTAACCATTAACAAATCGGAAATGGTGGTGTGGACATGTTAAAAAGCGTGTCTGGAATACATCATTGTTTTCGACCCCATTAATCTAGTCTCTGTGATTTTCAACACTGGAGTAAGCTTGCAATTCGTCATCGTAAGTCTTTTCAATACTATCATTACATGCAAAGATGCAACAACATTTGAGAGTACGTTTTGTAACAAAAATTTAACGCATTTAACGCACGTAATTATTGTAACAAGACGTAATCTGTTACCAGAAGGGGGCACTTTTTTCAAGTATCATTAAAATCGAGCCCGAAACCTCCAGATGAAAATATAGCATCTTACTAAGTAGGCCATGGACGTCGTACACATATATACATCCAAACCATCACGCCGTCTCCCTGTTGGGGAGACAGAAACGAGAGAGTCCCAGACTTTCCCATGGCAACATACATCTTCTACGTCTTCTTCTACATCTATACACCTTCTCGTACAGGCCGTACGATTTATTTGACTTTTATACTTTTTCTTTTTTCAAAATATCACATATTTGATCCAACCATACTTTCCTTCGTCTTTCTATACGACGCCTTCTACTCACATTTGAAATGTATATATGTTTTGTTAATATTTTTTATTCGTTCGTTCCATGTGCCTAACCATCTCAGAGTGGTCCTCTTCATCTAACTCTACATGCAAGTCTAAAGTTTACACTCACCCCTAATAACTCCATTTCGTATTCTGTCATACATTGTTACCCTATGTATTTTTTTTTTAATTCATGCATTTCTATAATATGTATTTGGCACTTTTCCTTTCTGTTCCTCTTCCACGTTTTGCTCCCATACATCAAAGTTTGTAGTAAAATACTGGTATGAACTACTATCTTGGCGGATTTTGATATTTTTCAGTTCAATTATGTTTGTTTTAGTACCTCATTGATTTTGTTTTCTATCGCTATCGGTCATTCAATACCTTTCGTTACTCTTCCATCATCTGAGAACCACTACTTAATTAGCAGAATTATTCAATATTCGCGTATTTATTTCAATACCTAGACATAACATACCTAGACATAACGTGAGGTTCGTCGTATTCTTTTGACTATATCCTCAAAAGCGATGGGTGACGACAATATTTCGATTGTATTCATCTCCTTCATTATCGATGCTATTCTTCCTATCATAACACATATTATAAATTTTTCTTTGTCTACTAGCAGCTTTCCTAGTGTATGGAAGAGGGCTCTAATTATTCCGATCCCGAAAGTTGACTCACCCACGTCATATAAAGATTTTAGGCCCATATCTATTCTGCCCACACTATCCAAAATTATTGAAAAAATTGTTCATATACAAATTGACTCCCACCTTAATCAATTTGAATTGTTTAATCCATTGCAGTCAGGATTTCGTCCGGGACATAGTACCACTACCGCACTGGTCAAGATCACGGATGACGTGAGACGTGGAATGAGCTTTAAGCAGTTGACATTGTTATGTCTACTGGATTTCAGCAATGCATTCAATACTGTAGACTTTGATCTGCTTATGGCTCGAATGCGTTCATTACGATTCTCTGAATCGGTCATAGTCTGGTTTTCGAACTATTTAAAGGGAAGACAACAATCCTGTAAATACCAAGAGCGTATATCTGAATGGACTGATCTCTCTGCAGGCGTTCCCCAAGGTGGAATTCTCTCTCCACTCCTTTTTTCTATATTCATCAACCCAATAACATCGTCTCTTAAATGTTCTTATCATCTGTATGCAGATGACCTGCAGATATATATTCATTTTGATCCAAATTTCTTTCACGCGGCTTTGAACAATTTAAATACGGACCTTCAATCGATCTCGGAGTGGACTGGGGAGCATGGCTTACTCATCAATCCTAAGAAGTCTCAAGCGATCCTCATTGGCAGCCCTCAGCTTCTCGGTAAATTCAACACTGACTTACTTCCTCCAATATTACTTGATGGCTCTATTATACCATTACATAAAACTGTTAAAAACCTAGGAGTCCTAATAGATAACACTCTCTCATGGCGAGATCAAATAAATGAGGTAAGCCGAAGGATCTTCTTCAGCCTTCATTCCCTTAAAGTGTTGCAAAGATTTCTACCAACTAAAACCAAAATTTTACTCGTACAATCTCTGCTCTTTCCGATTCTGGACTATGCGGACGTATGTTACTTGGATGTTACAGAGGAACAGCTGGACAAATTACAGCGTCTTCAAAATGTGTGCCTAAGATTTATTTTCAACCTACGAAAGTACGATCATATAACTTCATACCAGAAGGCATTGAACTGGTTGAATGTTAGAAATAGACGCCAAATTCACATACTGTCTCTATTGTATAATATCCTTAACTGTCCCGCCGCACCCTCTTATCTCGCCGAAAATTTTCAGCGTCTTTCCAATCATGGATTAGCGCTACGCTCAAACAGAGATTGTTTATTGGCCTTTCCAGTTCACCGCTCTTCTTTTTTCACGTCGTCCTTTACTGTCCATGCAGTGAGACTCTGGAATCAGTTACAAACCAATATAAGACTCGCTCCGTCCTTGGCATGCTTTAAGAAGCGACTGAAAAAACTCTTAATTTCTAGTCAGTAAAATAACGTGTTTCATTCCTGATTTTTCTTTTCCTTTCCTCTCCACCATCCTTTCCTTTCCTTTTGATTGATGATATCTCACTTTATATGAAAAATAGTGTTCGGGTGATTGTCCGTCTTTGTGGGGTTTGTGGGCATGTTCTCACGTATATGTTTATGGATTTCGTGGGGATGGATAGTCATTTGAATGATTTATGCGACCACGTAACTTGCTTCATTTACTTTTGTCTGGTTGGTTGGAAGAGATTGCCGCCTGGCAATAAGCCCGCCAGATTGTATTGCAATAAAAGTGTTAAATAAATAAATAAATAACATAGTTAGCAGCATGATATAAGCGAGATTATAATTTGTTTCCGCCAGATGTACGAGTATGATTTGCACGAAAGTGTTAAATTAATAAATATATACTCGTATAATCCTAGCTCACAAACATGAAAAAAGAACGTCACTTGCAGTTGGTCTATGGGTCAATGGATCCTAGCCGAGAAGACTGTTATACAGATACATCGACAATTCTTCTATTCACCATCTTAAAGACGCTCCAATGTACCGTTACAAACCATTACGACACTTATGGCCTATGAAAAACCGTATTTAAAAAATAAGATTCTTATGTACCCGTTTATATATGTTTATATAATTTATGGATATCGGATTTTATTTCTTTTCATAGTGTGGATAAGAGATTATCACACGGGCTGGGAGTAGGACCCTTCTCACTTCTCTCTCTGAGTTTGGAGCGGTTATCTGAATCTGTAGTCTCGAGGCAAATCACCCGCCACCGTCCAAGGGTGAGTTCTACCCTTGGTGATTTATATACGCCTGATACTCTATCCCGCAGAGCTGTATCGACGTCGATTATATATGTCTTTCTTATTTTTTTCTATTTTCACTACCTTTTTTGAATTTGTATTTATAGTAAAAAATGTCTGAGGGGAATTAGACTGTTGGCTACTTTTTTACTATTCCTTTATTTATACAGTGTACGGTTGTTTTTCTTTTACATTTAAATAGCAACATTATTTTAATTATAATTAAGAGAATGCATGAATATATAAATCGAATCCTTTTATCTACAATACATCATTTAAAAAAATAAATTGTTTAAATGGAAAGGAGAATCGTAGATTACAAAAATGTCATCGTCGTTGCTAGGCCTCAAAGTAGAAGATTCCCTCGAAATTTCAATGTCAGGTCAAATTGAAAGTGAAGGTGCGCCGAGGAGTTAATGTCTCTTTTTTCCTTTCTCCTTAAATGACTGAGCCGTTGTTCACCAACTACTAACTAAAACTAATCGGCCACGTTACTGTACTGCATTTGATGGCTCAACGAAGGGAGACGATTGGAGCAGGTTTTTTAATTTTTATCTTTTGATAAAGATATATGACCGAGGTTATATGTATCCCTATATTCTCGAATACTTGGCGAAAAATGCCATTTGAAGATATAAGCACATCACGGGGCTCGAAAAGGTGACCTTGATCACGGAAGTCCACAGCCGTACTGACGTGCACCTCATACAAAACAATGCAAAAAACTCTCCATTTTGTCAATATAGAAAACAGCTTCACTAGGCAAGGCCTATAACTAAGTGGTATCTGTCCTTAATCACAAACATTTTTTTTGCCTTTATTTTACAATATCGGTCTACATATTCCCATTTGACGTTTTTATGCCACTAAATGATCTTTGCACATTTTAAACACACAAGTCTTCATACATATTTAATTACCATAGTGGCTTTACAAATCATTATTTCATCCTTTTTGTGATATTAACCATACACTTAATGCATCATTCACTCTAATGCAGGCTCCACTCTCGGTATACAACAACACAATATCCCGTATTGATTAATGAACATTTAACACGATGTTTATTTAATGTACTCAATAATTTTCTCATTATCACATAGTCAAAGGCTTACTCTAAATCTACAAGTGACATTAATTTTTTTTGTACTTTTCACCTTGTATTCTTTCTAAAATTTAACGCGAAGGAAAAATTAATCTACGCATTCTCTTTCACTTAAAAAGACATTCTGATCATCCTACAACTTTAATAATTGTCTTTCACAATTTTTAATTGTATTTCAAAAAAATATTTATAAACTAATAAATAACCCTTTAATTCTTACCACCAAAGTTCATAAGTTTCTGGCCTACACAAGTTAGATCGTGTATTGACAGTTTCCACGCCAGCTACGTCCAACACATGGTCAGGTAATGTAACAGTTTTAATTTGATACTTTTACAAATAAGATTCTCTGTAGACAGCATCTAAATGTTGTTTAATTTCTGTCGGACTTTTTCTTTCTCTTGAAAGGAAGGAAAAACTTAGCAGTTAACAGTTTAGCGCTCTTCTTTTTTACTTTGTCCTTTACTATCCATGTATTAAGACTCTGTAACCAGTAACCAGCTAATATTAGACTCAGTTCGTCATTGGCATGCTTTAAAAAACTCAGAATTTTTAGTCAATATTAAGAAGATAACGTGTTTCATTCCTTATTTTCATTTACTCAAATCAGTCGTGTATCGTGTTTCATTTCTGATACTTATTTCCTCTCCACCATCCTTCTGTTTTGCCTTTGATTAAATATATCTAATTTTTATTTTAATGTATATTTAATGTTTATTGTTGATTAATTTAATTTTTAACCATATAAAATCCATTGTTTACTTTTGTCTGGTTGATTGGAAGAGATTACCACTGGCAAATAGCCCGTCAAATTGTAATAAAATAAAATTTACCGCACAAAATCCATTTTTTAGCACTTTATATTATAAAGAAATACCACATCTTCTATCGGCACTATTTGATATACTACAGAGAGAAGATGTATTAAATTTGAACTGTAAAATCGCCTGATCATGAAATAGGCGGGATATCGGTCCATTCACATTTCAACTTGTTTAGGCCGTAAACTTTTGGCCCTTATAAAGAAAAACAAAAGTCATTAATGCTGTCTTATTTTTATTTATAAAGAATATGTGCTTTCAATGTTAAATACTGGGTTCATTTAAATTTTATTAATCTACGACCATTTGTTTTTAGGAATATGTGTCTGTTTTAGATATTTCGTTATTCAGACACACGAAATAACTCCACGTTTATATTAACTCCTGATTAATTCCATTACATTTGCCAGGAGAATACATTTCCTGTTTCGTCCTCACAGCTGCGAGGCTTTGCCTGGCGGTACTTTCATTTAGAGATGGTTGGCTCAGAAAGCCAAATATCCAAATACTTAACATGCGTTTGTTGTTCGCAGCTTGGCAGGACTTAGTTGTTAGTACACCAGAATAGGCAAATGTTCCAAGCATCATTCATAATTTCATATATTTTCGACTTTGTCGTGAAGTGCTCGGAATAACTTATAAAGAATTCAACGCTGTAACAGAATATATATTAAAATTCAATAAATGATATTTTATATGTGTATGAAGGAATACGGAATGAAGTGAATAGTAAACAATGTGACCTTAAGACTGAGGTATTGAGTAAGATGAAGAAGCCTAATCTCAAACGGTTTGAGCACGTAGAACAAATGAATGAAGGAGGACTAACAAAACAAATGTACAGTGCAAATGAAGGCGCTGTATACGAAGTCAAAGAAAAGCATGGTTCGATCAAATGAATTATATTTTGAAAGAAGGAAACTTAAAATGTTAGAAAAAGTGTAGAAATTATGTGAGACAGCGTATGGATGTAGAGTAGGCAAAGGATATGTATTGAGATACGAAAGTCTACTAGAGAGAGAAATGGCGTGCACGCATGTATGTAGGTAACAAAGTTACTTAAAAATTCATTATTTTAACGGCTACACTTAAAGATAACCTGCGTTATGACGCCTGTCTCCTAGCCCTGGAGTTCCGCGTTCGGTTCCCGCTGGTATCCATTTAAAAAAAGATGGTACCAATCAAGTTTTCACTTTCGGCCTCGTTAACATCTATATCGTTATTTGGTTGTTATTGCCACATAGTAAGAAAGCCGACCGGCTTAACTGTATACACAGTACCCGGCGGTAAGATATACATATTGTTTGTATAGCGTCGTCTCTGTCGCACGATGCGCTAACAGTCTGGTCCGGATACGACTGACAAATCGTGACGGAACACGTGTATAAATGACAGAGACGACGCTCAACAAACGATGTGTATTAGTTACCGCCGGGTACTGTAACTTAACAGTAATACAATAATGCTCTCGGTTTGCTCCAAATATATCTCCATTTTTTAAGGTAGTAATACTTCTTTGCGTATTGCACACTCAATAATATTTTTTGTCCAATGATTTTCTCCTTTTTTATTTTGATTTTTTCATTTTTATTAATTACTCAACTGGCAGTAATATTGTCCATTATGTTTGAGAATATATTAAGCTTTTAACGACCTTAAAATAAGGTAGGAGACAAACAATAAAAAATAATACAATGGTAGTATCAATGATGCTCAACCGAATGGCTGGAAAATAGAAAATATAATCCTTTTCATACAACAAAATATATAAATTACAAAAACGTTTTAAAAACTTTTATAATAAACGTATACATAAACAAAATTTAAATGTTGTATTTTAGGAATATTTGAAAATAAAATAGGATTTTTTTAAATATTCGACGTTATATACTTTTTTTTTTTTGCTATATGCAGTAAATAACGGTTTATCATATTCCTTTTTCACTGAACAAAAACAAATTAAAGAGGCCTCCAATAAAAATCTGACTGTTGGCCTTACAAAAATTTCCAACTTAAATCGAATCAGTCATCTCCTGGCTGGAAGCATCTTACCAAATAATCAAGGAGGTCATCATTAATTCAACTTTTGTAATTTGTTTTATCAGACACTGTTTATTCCATTTTATGTAACGGTATAACCCCCCGTTATATAAAGTGGAATAAACAGTGTTTGATAAAACAAATTACAATGTCTTTAAACCTCCACAGTGTTAATGCCTTAACTATAAATAATATAATTCAACTTTTGTTTAACAAATACAAAATAGTTATTCCAATAATGAGAAATGTTTACGCACCTCAGTGGTCTGGTTTTTAAGGAACGTTGCTTCTAGCCCGGATTTCACGAGAACGATTCCCTTTGGTAACATAAAAAAAAAACGATAGCTGAATAGTTTTTACTTTTCATTTTTAACATACTTCTGGATAATTGTTTGTAAAATAATTCGGTTGTACTGTTTCTAACATCAGCATTTCTAACGCCGTCACTACATATTTCTGTTGGGGTAGGAAGAGAGGACATATCACTTCTTCATTCTATTCTGCCACACACCTTTCGCTTTTTTCTTATTATATGCATTTTATTTGATGTATTTGGGTTTCTTACGAAGTTAAGATTATGTGTGCCTGTCTTATATTCAAAATAAAATAAATTATTTTATCAACCAAAACATCATCAAAGAAATCATTTACTTGTATTGAAATTTTGGTTATTACGTTTAAAACTAAAACTTTATTGAATTTGCTTAGTTAGATCCAAAATTATTTTTTTAAACCTGATGCCTTTAAAAAAAATATTTGTAAAAAATATCTCGATATTGAAATGGAAATCTTTAACATAAGACAAATTTCACGTATAAGATATGAGTCTAGCCACAACTCCCACTAAAACATTTCCCATTTTCATCAAGCCTTTATTATCATTATGAATTTATCAACGTGTAAAACGCAAACTAGTGTATCTGAATATAAGCAAATTTGCAAGAAAGCGTCTTAATATTCCTGTAAATTTAATTTCTTCTAGTGTATGGTACACATCAACATATTCGTATTAGTAATTAAATCATTTTAAAGAGCGTGGACGGGACGCAATATAACTTAAGCCCCATCTATCAAGCTTTCTGGATAATAACCCTAATTAGGCCACGGATGTCGAAAATTTGATAGAGAAACACGTTCATACACCTTCTCACGAAGATCTCTCGACCCCGCAGGAAAGTATTATGTATTAAGTAGGATGAAGTTGAGCATTCCGAGAAAGTTTGGACATATGAAACAAACAAATGAAAAAAGATTTTTAATACATATGTATTATACAAATATAAGTGGAAGGTATTGTTGAAGAAAATCAAGAAAGTATGGTAAGTTCAAGTGGCTTATGATGAAGCAGAGTAAATGTGAAAGTTCAAAGATATCAGAAGAGACGTAAAGGTAGCGAAAGATGTGTGCTGCGATTGGAAATTTTGGCGCTCTGTCTTCTCTACCTATTCTGGCAAGGTAACGGTGTGATGTTGAGTATGTATGGTGAGTTTAATGTCTTGTATTGTACAATAAATTATTATCGAGAAATCCTACTGTTTTTCTTATCGCGTACTGTAAAATAGTTTAAAATAAGATAAAAAATCTATTGTTATCTGGACCGAAGCCTTATATTTGGATTAAAATATTGACCTTGATAGATGAATGGGGGTATATTTTTACTTTTTAAGTATAATTCGTTTATAAATAGAAAATATACAATACTTA
This sequence comes from Odontocerum albicorne, assembly GCA_949825065.1. Lineage (NCBI taxonomy): Eukaryota > Metazoa > Arthropoda > Insecta > Trichoptera > Odontoceridae > Odontocerum > Odontocerum albicorne. The sequence continues at coordinate 40,377,207 of OX463844.1, forward strand.
TGAAGCTCAGATTAAGCAGTTTTAAAAGAAATATTTATGTATAAGACAGTAATTGATCAAGCCCGCTAAACTGTATTATATTATATGGAGCCGAATGTTGGCCTCTAAAAGAAAGAAAAAAAAGAGGAACAACTGTTTCATTACATAGCTATGTAGAGATGCGTATACTGCGGTGGTCACTGGTCGTCACTAGATTGTATAAGTTCCAAAATCAACAAACTAGTGGAACTATTAAGTGCCAAAAATAGTAGATAAAGCCTGGAAAGCACAACAACGTTTGGTATGGCCACATGCGTTAGCAGGACGAAAGGTTTACTCTAAAGACAGTCATGAATAGGGAATTCCCAAATAGACGCAGAAGAAAACTCAAGAAGAGCCCATATAAAAAAGTAGAGGACACGATGAGATTTGAACTTACCCCGAATAATTGACGATATCGAAAGAGATGGAGGAAAAGGTTCAAGAAGCCTACCTAACATCGATGGGATAATGCGAAGGAAAAGAAGATGAAAAGAAATACAAACCTCGAAAATATGACATAAACCAGTTTGGGTATTGTATGACGATATTTCCTTAGCATCTAATGCCAAGAATAAACAAGTCATTCCTTGAAAAACCACAGCGTTGGATTAATACCTGGGAAACACATTTGTACGAGCCAAGCAAAATTAACCTCAGTAATCTGGTGAAGGCACCACTCCTGATATTCCGCATCTGAGGCTCGCAATAATATTTTGAATTATATAATCTAAATATATAAAAGGCTTACATATTCATATTCACACAGGAAAATGGATCTTGGAGAGTGAGATATAATGAGGAGTTATACAGCATATACAAAGAGCCCAACATTATAAAATACATCAAAATTGGGAGGTTACGTTGGGCGGGGCATGTAGCAAGTATGGGAGAAGAGAGAATGCCTAACAAGGTACTCTTTTCCAAGCCCCAAGGAAGACGTAGCGTGGGTAGACCAAAGCTCAGGTGGATGGATGGGGTGCTGTGAGTGATACAAGCGTGATGGGGTGAGTGATACAAGCGTGATTGGCATCAGGTGCTGGAGGAATGCATCCCAGGATAGGAGGGAATGGCGACGACTGCTGGAGGAGACCGGGGCCCACAATGGGCTGTAGTGCCATTGATTGATTGATTGATTGATTACATATTCATATAACGAGATACCCATGGACTTATACAACATCATAAAGAAATACTATGGATTTAAACTAAATCCAGTATCAGATGGATTTACCTCTACCAAGCCTTCTACTAACATTTGTACTGTATATTTGTTTTGTTTATCTTTCGTCATTCATTCGTTCTACATGTCCTTAAGCGTCTCAGAGTGATCTTCTTGGTCTACTTCAATACATTAGTATTAACTTCACATTCATACCTGATTACTTTCTTCCATAATCTAGCATACATTATCATCTCATGTATATTACTTTAAACATGAAATAAATAAAAACACATACAGTTAGAGTGGAAATATCAAATCTTTACACACACAAACACGCAGATACTTCCTTCAGTCAGAAGAACTTAAAAGGCAACGAATATAAATTGAGGACCACTGGTATATTTGTACAAACTATAAACGCATTGTTTGCGCTCCTCAAGGTACAGAGGCTTGGCAACACGCTACTTGTGTTCTGGTATTGTCTTCTCGATTTACGACACGTATGGTATATTTTGTTTTATTTAGATTTGCTTTGTTTTGTTTTGTTAGCAAATTTACCTAGCAACACCATCATAACAATTATTATTTATTAAATTCAAAATTCTATTTCATAAATTACTATAACAAAAACACACATATATACCATAACGTCGTTTCTCAGCTTGGGATAGGCAGAGAGGACAGCGTGCCAGATGTCCCTATCGCGACACATATTTTTCACCTGTTCTATGATACGCCCATCGCTCTTACTTTTCTCATTTCCTTCTTTCTGAACATCATTCATTAAATCCAACAATATTTTACTTGGTATTTAACTATCACGAGTTTTCCCCTATTTGTTATATACTTAGTATATTTGTTTTGTTTGTCTTTGTTCATTTATTCGTTACATGTTTTCAAACTCAAAGTATTCCTCAACCATCTCAGAGTGATCTTCATAACTTTATTTAACACTCGTATACGAGTCATAAATTAACATTCATCCCTACTAAATTAATACATAGTCCAATCCATTACTAACACATATCGGAAGATCTACAAAGATTTGATTGTAGTTCATCTTCCCTTCGTAACTTTTCTGCAGCTTTTTCAACATGTATGTTTTTCTCAATATATGAATATGCGGAGAAGTATCGAATTATAGCTGCAGCCACAAATCCTTACGCTCGACTCGTTTTTATTTGTTATATTTTTAATTTGTAAATATTAGTGTGTCGGAGTCCCAGTTTATAACGCCCTTGAGAGAGTTTGCCCTGTAAACGGCCTTATGTAAATAGTTATTCTGTTATTAATATTATTAGCTTAAGTCTGTGTTCTGTCATACATTATCACTCAATAAATGCCTCTCAGTACACCCATTTCTACATAATGTATTCGACTCCTTCAGTATTTTTCGACATCCATGTTTCACTACTGTAAAAAAGTGAACCGTAAATGATACAGGATTTAAACAAACATAACATTAATAAATCGTAAATCGTTATTTTTATAATTAAGTTACACATTTTCAATATATGCATTACTGCAGCATTTATTCCGCTCTTTGAAGTATTTTTCTACATCAACGTTTTACTGCCATACATTAAAATTGACATTAAAATAGATGCAGATAATTCAAAACGATTGGAGCTCAAACAGTGACGTAAGTAAAAATAATATTTAAGAAATCGAAAATCGTTATTTTTATAATCGCATACCATTTGCAAAATGAAATTGCGCTCCTGTGGGCTGTGCTTAGCTTGAAATTAACCAGATCTGATTATGGGTTCAAGCCTGGAATGACCTAAATAATAAACTCTGTAGAAAAGAGGGTCAAAGAGTGATTTTAATGGGAGATATGAAAGCTCAGAGCAGACGTGCGAATAGGAGCATCAAGAGAGAAAGTAATAAGGAAATGGAGGGAAGAAATTGTAAATTGAAAAGGTTCAAGTGTTAATGAAATGGTTCGTCGCCTTGTATGAAACTGTTCGATAGTGTTTATAGATGTTTATATTCCTTTACACAAGTGCTTTAGGATATTCCAACAATTGAGACATTAAAAACAATGAAATTTGTCCGGATTTTCATTAAATAAATTTCCTTAATTTAGTTTTTACGGCAAAGAACGAAATACGTTATGAGAGATGAGTGAAGAATTAGGTCTGATGTATAGTAGGATGAAGAAAAGTACTATGTGAGGGTTTGGGCATGTAGGATAAGACGAATGAAATAAATATACAGTGTAGATGTGACTGAAAAGTGTGGTAGATGTAGCCAGAAAGTAAAAGAAGTCGCGACAAGCGAATGTAACTTAGGAAATTTTAGATACACACTTTTTATATTTTTTAAAACATAATAATAACTTTAAACTAAATGCTAATGTGTTAAGTAAATTGAAGAAGAGCACTCTGAGATGGGTTGGGTAACTGGAAAACATACATGAAAAAAAAAACTATCAAAATAAATAAACAGTACAAATGTGGGTGGTAGGTGTAGTAGAGAAAGACCAAAGAAAGTATGACTGGATTAAGTGAATGATACTTTTAAAGTATGAAAAGTAAAAAGAAAGAAAACAAATTGAGTTGTATGAGAACATGTATGGATGTGATGAAATATGTGTCAAGATAGATAATTCTGATGTTCTGTTCTCAGAAAGCAGTGTGATGGTATGACATTTATATATGTTGATAACTTTTAACTGACTTGCATTAATTGAATTATTTTTTCGAGATTATTTACGACTCCATAAAATCATTTAGGTTGGAAAAATCGAATGTTCTAGGTCTGGCGTCCTCTCCTGTTCTGAGATTGTCTTAATTATTTAAGATGACTCTATACCTTTTCCATATTACTATTTGGACCATATTGTCGCACAAAACTAATACCAGTTTATCTAAGCTTTCTCAACTTCACTGGAGAGCGTTTCAAAAAAAATCTAATAATCTAAATAACTAACATAAAATAACAACTTAAGAAAGGTAAAATTAAATATAAACCAGAAGGTAAAATAAAAAGTAAATATTATTAGGAAGATGACTTCTGTAAAAAATTAAACACGAACCCGTACTTTTTTTTTTTAAGTTCTACCAGACATCGTAGGGGGGAAACTTTACGTCAATTAGACCACATAGGTCATCCTTAACATTGCAAAAAAATTGTTGCAAACTTTCCAAATAATTTACTTGCAAAGATTCATCATTTTCTGTTTGGAAATGTCGAATTGTGTTTTTTCCGGCTACACTAAGCACTCCGGGGCACAGAGCGAGAATAAATGAAATGGTGTGCTCAGGGAAAAAAATAGTGCAAGAGCCTCGACTACATTATTGACTTAATTAAGTGGAACTTGTGTTTGGATTGTGCAAGCTGGTGAAAATAAATAATTTTATTTTCGGTCTTTTCATCCGAGGTATTTTAACTTTTCCGTTCAGGAACGGGATATTCTTCGACCCAAACGAGACATATGTTTAACCCCCATTTGAATGACTGCAGATTTATTAAAACGGTGAATTATTTTTTCTATACTCATGTGCTATTTTTATGTCATGTTTTTCCAACTAGAGAAGATCAGTAAAAATCTTATTATTCCTGTTAAGGCGATACAATTCCTGCATGCATTGGATACCCGTTCACTGTTGGATATTCCTAGATTAGAAATTTCTTGTTTTAAGCAAAGATTTCTCCTCAATCTGTATGAGATGCTGTGACAGGTATATCTTATGTATGAGTATGGTATATGCCTCGGAAACGTTTGCGACAATTTTTGGAATGTTTTAGGAGTTGTGTTTAAAATATCCAACATTGGACAATAAGCCGACATAAACGATTTTCTCTTAATGTCCATGTATCACAACCATATATCTATTTAGATGATTGTATCATCTTCACCATTCTCAGCGCCTCTCGTTCAATAAATATTTGTCAGTGACCATAGTCGAATGCTAATGCATTTACAGTAAGCAAGCGGGCGCCTCAGGCTCGATTCACAGCGAATTCACTTTCGAACTAGTTTTACTAATAGACCATTTTACATCTAAATTTAAGGATTCTAATTTTTAGTGAAGTGACCAGAAAAACCTTAGGATTTTTTTAAATTAAACATGATGTAATTCATTAATAATAAAGAATGTTTATAATTTTTAATTTTGGATTTTAAGTTATATTTTTAAAATTATATTTATTAGTTTAATGAACAGCATTTCATTTAATTTTGCGAAATATCATAAATTAGTTAATATTTCATAAAAGAGCACTTAAAAAGTATCATAGTTAGATCAAACAACTGAAGCCAAAATGTTACCTCAATGTATTTTTCACGAAAACTGCAAGATAGGCGCATCGGTTTTTGGGTACTGAAAGGGTTAAGGTGATCATAATGGTCGGGAAGCAGCGTTATACAAAACAATTTAAAAAAATAACACGTTACGTATAAAGCTCTATTTCGTAACAAATGTACAATTATCTCAAATGCTCTTTGTATTCGGACTTACAAAAGACAGCTTAAAAGTGTCACTAAATAAACTCAGATGGAATGTTAAAGACAGTTTATAAGTGCCACTAAATAAACTTAGATGGAATGTTAAAGTCAGCTTATAATTGTCACTAAATAAACTCATATTGAATAATAAAGGCAGCTTATAAATACCACTAAATAAATTCAGATGGAATGATAAAGACAGCTTATAAGTGCCACAAAATAAACTCAGATGGAATGATAAAGACAGCTTATAAGTGCCACTAAATAAATTGAGATGTAATGATAAAGACAGCTTATAAATGCCACTAAATAAATTCAAAGGAATGATAAAGACAGCTTATAAGTGCCACTAAATAAATTCAGATGGAGTTATAAAGACAGCTTATAAGTGCCACTAAATAACTTCAGATGGAATGATATTGTCCATCATAGTCTACCTCAGTTTCATACCCTCATCAGGTTATCTTTATTGTCGCGCTGTACTTCAATGGTTCTTCAATTTGTTTCATCACAAGACTTGCCTATCACAATTTCAGCTTGACAACAGATTTGACCATTCCTATGACGCTTGGATTTTCTTATTCTGTACATAAAAAGTCATTTTACTTGGATCATTCTATGCTCCAATTCAAAAATCGTTATTTTGATGGATTTTACTAGTTTTATTTTGGAATTATTGGTATGTTGATGACCGATATTTCGAAAGCGTTGCAGACTTTATCTTCAGAGGGATGTTAAAATAATGAGGATGAAGACTCAGTCAGTTCAACCCCACCATCAAGAAAGCTGCTGTATTGTATTGCACTCAATTTTTTTTACAGTACAACCTGGCGTGCTTATTTCCATGCGGCAATATCTTCCAGCCTACCTGAAAGATATAGAAGAGGCCTTTAGTGAAAACCAGATTGCAATTATTTTTTTAGAATCGGGGGTGCCTTTAAACATTTTTAACTAGTAGAAAACTTCGTGGCCTAGTCGGCAAGATGTTAGATTTAGAGATTACGGGTTCAATTCCCGTTGGAACCCAATTTTTTTTTTAAATATTCCAGACTGGTTTTTCCTTAAAGCCCGCTAGATTGTAAACAGCCGTGAAAATTTTCGAACATATCCGCTAGGAGTTAAATTTGATATGAGCTTTCTCATGTTGGTTAATAATGGATTATTCAATAAAGTCATAAAAAATAATTATGCGTTATTCAATAAAGAAGGAGAAAAAACAGCCGTGGAAATATCCAAACATATCTAGTGGGAGTTAGCTTTGTAATGAGCTTTCTAGTGTTGGTTGATTAGTTATTCAATAAAGTTATTCAAAAAATATCAAATATTGAATAAATACAATAAAAGTAATATAATTCTTGGTTCCCGGAATATCTTTAAAGATTTGGTACAGATATAAAAATATCGTATTGTTATGATTCCACATCATACATTATTTACAATAATATTGTTATGAATTCCCGAGAAAATACATAGTTTGAAATAACATTGTCCTTGAAGCGATAATGATTATCTATTTTCTCGACTCGAGGATCTGAACAGTGTATTGTGCGTTTGTTTACATAAACAAGAGCGCCCGGATGATGAATGTGTATGGAGCGAGCTGCGATGATAACTAAATCCTTCATTTTCGTTGTTTACTTACAGTCTGTAAGCTTTGGGGATTATACCCTTTAATGTGATGTTACCTTAAAAGCAGCGGGATGGAAAGTGTCGCGATAATTAGATTAACTAAAATAGACACTGATAGACGTGAAAGAGAAGCGGAAAGGTAATGTCAGAACGGGATAAAATGGGCTGATGTGGCCACCACATGTCTTAGAAAACCCCCTTACTTCTCCCTATTTGTTTAATTCTCTGGAAATAGCCCTTTAATTGTGCTTCTTTATTAGGAATTTTGAATTTCCAGGTACGTATATATGTATATATGATATATTTCTTTTTAATTCATTTTCATCTTCTATCAACCGATAAAAAATTGTTTTGCAAAACTTGGAGTGAAAGGTTGAGATTTACATTTTTGATGGAAAGAAAAAAAACTATTCCATTCGGATGACCACTGTCACCTAGCTGGCAATATGCTTGTCTATCAACCCTGGAGTTCTTGGTTCGATTACCGATGGTACACAGCTTTGTTTTAAAAGTATTTCAGTCCAGTTTTCATTTCAGGCCTCATAATCTTTCTGGTTGGCTGGAAGTTATCATTTCACGTCAACGAACCTTTCAGGGCATAATGTGTAAAACGAAAATATAACGAATACAGTACAGTACAGAATAATACAAAACAAAAAAAAAACTCGATCGACAAAAATAAAATAAATAATAAGTTTATTGATGGCCAACCAAATAAAAAGACAGACTGAGAAAAATGATGGAAATTAGTGAAAACCCACTGTCACTGAAGAGAGATGTTATGATTTTTAATTTAATTTTAAAAGTATGATACATCAACGATAGTGCGAGTATTATATTAGTTAGTAGTTAGTTCCAGAGTCACAAAACATGATATTTTAAAGTACTTAAAATAAAAAGTACTTATTTAAATCAATAAACCTAATTTATGGTTAGGTTTGTGTATTATAATGACTGCTTGCCGGAATAATTAGGTTAAAATACCCACTAAACCTTGGTGCCACAAAGGAAACCTGTCTAACGTGTATGTCATATGTAGGATAAGAATACGCCACTATGCGATAGGAAGCCACCTTTGTAAAATCCATATAAAAGAAAGTCCTACATGCACGTGTGGAATAGGTGAGGAGACCTTTGACTACCTTTTCTTTGAGTGTGCTCTGCGCACCGCATTCAACCTTTACTCAATTGTTAATGTCCCCTATCCATTCAACATGTCCTACCCTACTTGCACTCAATTCTTCATTAATTTACTGTCACATATCTGAATTTATTGTTCTAAACTCTTTAAATATTTAGAACTACAGTAGCTCTTACATATACTGACACTGCCTTATTTCCTTAAAAATGTTATTGGCACAAATCAACATATTTACCCGTATAGGATTAAATGCTTTCTTCTTCTTCTTCTTTGCGTCATGGCAGGTCCCCCAACGTTGAATATTACCTGAGAGTAGGTATCTTTGTCCCCGGCAGCTCGCAAAAGATCCCCAACGCTCCTTATACCTGTCCAATCACCTCTTCGACCCTTTATTTTGCCTTGGATGATCAGGTGCAGTAATTTGTACTTTGCTCCTCGAAGTACATCACCCAAATAGGACACCTTTCGAATTTTAACATAAGTCAGCAACTCTCTATCAACTTTGGCGCTTTGAAGAACCCTTGTTTTGCTGACCATATCCGTCTAAGATATCCGTAGCATTCTCCGGTGCATCCACATTTCGAATGCTTCCATTCGGTTCATACTACCAACATTGAGGGTCCATGATTCCACTCCATGCAATAACACTGACCAAACGTTGCATTTGACTAACCGTTGTCGAAGTTTCAAGTTTAGATTATCATCGCTGAATACGCTTCTCATTTTATTAAAAGCTGCACGAGATGATTTAATTCTGCACTTGACTTCGGTTTCTGGGTCGAGGTCTTCCACTAGGATACTTCCGAGGTATTTAAATGTTTTCACTCATATCAGCACCGTTCAATGTAAGACGAGCTCCTGCGTGATCCTGCCTAATTAACTAATAATAACAAGTATCTACAGTATGTAAAAACCAAGACAGTTAAAGTACACTCTCTCAAATTATATGGATTCGGGAATAATGCCTGTCGTGACCCCAGTAAACTAAGCTTTTGTCTCTACTGTACTAAGAACATATAAGCATGAATAAATAAGTTAAAAGCATTACCGACTGTTGATTATTATTTAATGTATTTGTTGAATATTCTCATAAACTTAACAAGTCATGAGACTTAACTTAAGTATGTACCACGTGAGTCGATCTTTAGCATACTGTTAATGTAAATGTATCCTGAATTTTTTGGTTTCTTTGGAAGATGTTGATATGTTATTTAAAAGTTTGCTGTCCTGTGATATTTAAATAACACGTAAGTGTCGTTTGTTTTGTAAATAAATAAAGAAACGCATAAAAATCTGATTTTTTATAGCGATTTTTTTTTGTGCAGTAAAAAAAATACAGCCAGTCCGTTAAAATCTACAGTAAAACGATTTCTCCCGAAGTTTCGTGCTCAAAAATTCTTTCAAGCATCGCCTCTAAGTACCGACGTACCAGGGCCGTATGTAGTGAGTATGTTGACACACAAGTGGTATGACACGCGACACAAGTGACACGCTATAAATGGCATATGCGGCAAATGGCATGCGATTTTCAGCTTTGCGGTTTAGTCGAGTAGCTTGGCGTGCGGATGGAAACGTCGGAATCACGCGACAATTGCATGAGTGACGCATTATACATGGATCTAAACTCTCTAATTCTCTAGTTGAGCGGGAATAACACAAAATAGTGGTCTGAAACTTGAAAGACATACATACATACTGAAAAAAACTCTTAATTTCTAGTCAGTAATACAACGTGTTTTATTCCTGATTTTTCTTTCCTCTCCTCTCCCCTATCCTTTCATTTTCCTTTGATTGATGATGTCTTACTTTTACTTTTATATCAATCAGCATTCAAATATTTTTTGTAACCATGTAACTTATTTTATGTACTTTTGTCTGGTTGTCTGGAATAAATTGTGGCCTGGCAATCAGCCTGCCTGATTTTACAATAAAGTGTAAATAAATAAAATTTGAATAAATAAATACAAACCATCACGCCATTTACTTTTTAGGAAAGGCAGAGAGGGCAGAAAGCCAGACTTTCCTATCTCGACATACATCTTTCGCTTTTATTATACCCATATACCTTTGCATACACATTCTACGATTTATCTGACTTTTTACATTTTCTTCCTTTAAATGTATAATATGATGTATTGATGTGGAAGAGATGAAATATGCGCTTTGAAATGTGAAACTCTGGTACTCTGTAATTTCTCCCTACCCCAGCATGGAAACGACTCAATGTTGCATTACTTTGCATTTATATTCTTTCAAAATATAATTCACTTGATCTAATCATACTTTACTTTCTTTTCCTCTACCACAGATTCCACTCACGTTTGCACCAAAAAAGACGGATTCAAAAAAAGTACGAGTATAGGGGGGATTGAGTTTGATGGAGCATATATGATTAACTTCAGCGTAGGTGATGTAATCAAAGACGACTTGGTTGTCTGCAAGATCTTGTTATTTCGTGGCTCTATCAGTTCTCCAGCTTGGCAGATATGGCCAACCATAAAAAAACATTTACTGCATAAAGTTATGTTCTTAAAACATCAATGAGAGAAAAATTAATGTTGTTAAAAATGAGCGTTACATATAATGTGTGGTAAAATAAATGCGTTTAAAAATGAGCGTTACATAGAATGTGTGGAATAATAAATGTGGTTAAAAATGAGCGTAACATAGAATGTGTGGTAAAATACTCGTAAATGCGTTTTAAAATGAGCGTTGCATAGAATGTGTGGAATAATAAATGTGGTTAAAAAAGAGCGTTGCATAGAATGTGCGGTAAAATAACTGTGGTTAAAAATCAGCGTTACATAGAATGTGTGGTAAAATAAATGTGGTTAAAAATGAGCGTTACATAGAATGTGTGGTAAAATAATGAATTGTGTTATGATAATTAAGAACAGTATCAAAATTACCTTCCTCGATAGGGACGTGACATGATGGTGATGAAGATGATGAAATTATATATTGTTTATAGTTATACCGTTACAAAAAAGTGGAATAAACAGTGTTTGATAAAATAAATTACAATGATGAAATGAGAAACGAATACGAATTGAAAGCAAATGTAATGCTTAAGATGAAGAAAGGGAGGTTGGAATGGTTCCACTTAGAAATAATGAATGAAGAAATATTAAAAAAAAACTCGTAGTAAACACAAGGTTTACTGATTTTTACTTCTTTATTTTATAATTTTTTATACAGCTCTAATGATATATGTATTTTATTATTTTATTTAAATTAGTTTTGTTTAATATAAAATACCTACCTTAGGACGGGTATATTCTGAGTAAGCAGCAGAGTGTTTTACATATTTCATTGTAATAATAAAAAGTATAAATAAATTAAAATTGGTGCCCTGTCAGGTTTTCCTCGGTCTACCTCTTTTACCTTGCACTTCTGACTTGTATATTTGCTTAGTTATTATTTCATCATTCATTCTCTCCTCACATCAACACCACATTCTCAAAGCTCCTTTCTTGGTCTTACTTAAAACATCCATTTTATTCATGCATTCAATTCTGGCATCTTCATTCCGCCTTCTTTAAATACATTGACACTACAAATTTCCCTTAGTGCATATAAAAATAAAATTACATATTATTTGACATTAAATTACTTTTTATTTATTTTATTAAGATGTTCATATGGATTATACCGAATTTCTCTAAAGGAAAAGGAAATGACAGTAATTTGAGCTTATATAATATATGTTAATTCAAACCCGTCAAAAATATCAATTTTCGAAAAATCATTCATGTCATCCCGTTGGTAATCATTAAGTTCGTAACTTTAAAAAACGATTGTAGAATAAAAATGAATAAATACAGCTTAATAAAATTACGGATAAAAAATAATAAGTATTTATTTCAGTGTATTAAATCTGCTAAAATTTTTAATGTTGAAATCATTTATTTCACCTTCTTTTATTTTCAATCCCTGTTCAAAAGCGAAATAACAAAGGGGAAAAATATGCAAGGCTCTGTAATTCTCGTGCAACTGTTCAAAGTTGTAATAAATATTTATTTCAGTGTATTAAATCTGCTAAAAATTTTAATGTTGAAACTTTAGCGGAATGCTTCTTGTCTGAAGAGATGATAGTAGTTGTTGGTAAATAAATAAAATACGTCAATTAGCAATGCGGAAGGAGAGAGTGAATGAATCTTTTATTTATCGGCATGTGGGTATTTATACATTTCAGAATGGGCGCGGGGGTGCGTCCGCGATATATTTTTATCTCGCTTCTGTGCGTGCAGAAATGGTTAATTGAAGTATTGCAGACATCGCAAATAGTATTGTGGGTAAACAATTTGTTTGCGGAAACGGCGAGACAGCGTGATGCGTTCTCTTTCTACTGTGGAATGTATCGTAAATAGTATTGTGGGTAAACAATTTGTTTACGGAAACAGCGCGATGTCCGGCCGCTTCAATGTTTTGGTATGTGACCTTTGGACATATCCAAAGGTCGTTTCGTCGGTCGTTGACCGTATGTATTGACAATATTCAGCGACGACCGTAGTTCCCACAAAACCATTTATTTCACCTTCTTTTATTTTCAACGCCTGTTCAAAAGCGAAATAACAAAGAGAAACATATGCAAGACTCTGAAATTCTCGTGCAACTGTTCAAAGTTGTATGGCCGAATCAAGTTTGAATTTGTTTCAAAGTGAGCTGGCTCCCTATAAAACAGGACCTTCCGGAAGCAATGAATCAAATGATAATATGTCTTTTTTTTTTTTTTTTTTTTCAAGATTAAATATTAATAATACGGTAATAATTCATATGCATAATTATCCAATTTATACTTAAGCAGTTGAGATATAATAAAGAAATCATCACGACACTTTACAAGGGCTCGTACGGAACATTTTTTAAAGAGACAATCAAACTAAGAAATACCCATTTTATCAAAGGTTTCATTTTTAATCCAGACAATAGACACAAACACTTTCAATATATGCGTAATGCAACATCAGTTGAACCTTAGCATTGCTCTCTCAACAAATTAGGTGTTTTCCACCTGAGGAGAATTTCGAGATAATAAGTAGAAACACATGTCGCAGAGATTAATGTAATAAGTGGAATAAGAAAATTATTTTTTACTGAACATTGTAAAGAATATCCATTTAACTGACTTGTTATATTGCATATAAAGGATAGACGGACTTTTATTCTCTATTGGAAATAAAATAAACAACTTGATTCCCTTTTATATACACACGTACGAGTATACCTGCAACAGTAAAGATGTTTTTATTATAAAATTTGATGTAAAAAATTTGTAATAATGGGATATATTTTTGCCATTAGTGGAACCTTTATTGTGATAGTTTGAATACGTAGAAAGAATTAGTCGCGGGTGATTTAGAAAACGAATATTTATTGAAAGAAAATCTTTGGAACACGTGTAAGAAGAGAAAGACCGAAAAAGAAAATGATGAATTACGAGTAGTTTGTTAACAAAAAAAGTGAGGATAATTAAACTAAAAGAGCATGAATTTATTGCCATGTTTGTATTGAGCATGATCATGAATCGATTGGTATGTTTATATTGAGCATGAGCTGATTGGTATGTTTGTATTGAGCATGAGCATGAGTCGATTGGTATGTTTGTATTGAGCATGAGGTGATTGGTATGTGTGTATTGAGCATGAGCATGAGTCGATTGGTATGTTTGTATTAAGCATGAGCATGAGTCGATTGGTATGATTGTATTGAGCATGAGCATGAATCAATTGGTATGTTTGTATTGAGGATGAGCATGAGTCGATTGGTATGTTTGTATTTCCGTCGATTGTCGATATTTTCATTTACTCAGACATCTTTCTGAGTGATGACTCAATTAAATTAAATTTGAAATTACGGTTTCAGTCATGGATGAGGCAGTGTCCAAAATATATGTGTATTTGAATGTATTTCAAATTTCAATCACAATTTTTGTAGCACCTAAATTGTCCCTTTTGTTAAAGTGTAACAATCAAGAATCAATCTTGATTATTTAATTTTTATACTTTGTGTATTCTTTCGCTTTTCCCTTAAAATTCGTGTGTTTTTACAATGCAAAAATGAGTATAAAAACTTAAAGGGTTGTCTGAGATTTCATTTTATTTATTTTCGGAACAAAAACACGTCACATGAACAGAATTTAAAAAAAAATCTGTTTTCCGTACGCCTTTAAACAAATAATAGAATATTAAACAAAACGTTTTTTCGCTTCTTTTACAATACATAAAAAAATTACTGATAGTAGTATTAGATATTTGGGATTGATGTTCAAAAAACATCAAACGTAAGTGATAAAAAAAACATTTGAACTCTCCGAGCCATAAACGAAAAAAAAATCTTATGTTTATAATTAATAATACACAATTACCTATGGGCATAGGAATAAAGACACCGGCATGTGCACGTGGGAAGGATAGACGTTTCAAGGATTCCCTATATTTTGCTGGGTAAAAGATTTCCTGGCATTCATTCGTCTTCGTGGAAGGTCATGTCAAAATATAATATAATTGCAACTGGGAGTCGACGCTTTAAGAAATAAACAACAATCCAAATGGACAGATCTTGAATCTAAAATAAAGTTACAAGAATAAAGACAACATTTTCTTCTTTAAAAAAACTTCTGGAAATGAAATTCTTTCCGTATATGCCAACTTAGGGTTCAGATTCGACTCAAGCGGAATCCATGTTCCGGCGTATCTCTTCGGACGATGTCCAGTTTATAAGTAAAGTTTTTCTGAGTACTAACGGAGTGCACAGTGTGAAGGGCGACGAGCCGTGTCCAGATGTTTGGAAACTTCTTTGCCGCCGCATCCAACCCCCAAAGTGTTCAATAAAAACTTTCGAATCTCAAATCATTGATGCAATGCCCAGACCCCGTCCAAACTCTTTCAAGTTTTAGAAAAGTAAAGAGGATAGATTCATTGATAAATGGAAAACTTCTATCTTAAAAATCGTAGAAAAATATCTGAATATGAATTTGGGGTTCCAGATTTTTTTTTATATAATTTAATCGAAATTATTTTTCCTCGTCTCTTTTGTTAATTTAAAAGTATATATATATATATAGGCATTATACTTAGCAAACGCCAGTAAATTGAAATTTCGTGTGATAATTAAAATAAAGATAGTGATGCATGTCCATGGGTTTGGACTTCAGTTCCAAGTTCGCCAATTTGGCTGCCCTCGACTTTCGCACATATGTGGTTCCTGAAAATGTGTGCGAATGTTGAATGTCCGAAAGTAGAGGGATATAAAAAAAAGCACCAAAAATTGTATTTTAAAATATTTATTTATCATTAATAATATTTATTTATCGATAATAATATTTATTTATCAATAATATATTAAAAATATTGATTTATCAAAATACATAATTAAGTTAACGAGGCGTGTTTAAGTGTTTTCAGGTGTTTTCTTTATAAACTTGTTAAGAGTTAGTTGCATACAACCCTTTTTTTTATTTTCTTGATAGAGTTCTATAACATGCTGTGTCTTCCTCAATAGCCCTACGTACTTGAGATATACGTTCTTCATTGGGATCACATTCTTTCATGATATTCAAAAAGTTGTCAAGATGCATGAAGGCTTCATTCATATTTACGATTATCAAAGTCTTGACAATTTTATCAGCTTCTTCTTTCTAACTTTCATTGTGTATTTCATTTAACTCTTGTTGCTCAATTAAGTGTTCATTTGACAAAGGTACTGAGTGAGATTCAATCAACTTATTAACATCTTCGTTGTTGACGTCCAAGTTTAGTTCATTCATTAGGCTAACTATTTCATCTGTAATAGTTTCCAAAGTTTCTTCAGAATTTATAAAATTACTCATCATTTGTGAACATAATTGTTTCCAGGAACCTTTCATTGTTTATTTCAGCCCACGAGTCTCCAGTATTGTTTATTGCGTTTCATATATTATAGTTCTTCCAAAAAAGTGGGAGCGACTGCATGGAAGCGAATAATTTTTGCATTATCGACAAAAATCTTTAAAAAATTGAGTTTTTAAAAATGTGCGAAATAGCGAATTGTGCGAAAGTAGAATGTGCGAAAGTCGAGGGCCGCCTGTATACTGGTCCTCTTGAATAACACACAGATTGGGAATTACGATGAACGTGGACGTTTTTGAATTGTTCCAGAGGGAAACTAAAAACAAAAATATAACACATTTCTTAAATTTGTTTAACACTTGAGCCATATTTTGTCTTCAAACATTTGTGTCACATTTTGTCTTCCTAACAATTGTGCCATATTTTGTCTTCTAACACTTGTACCACATTTTGTCTTCTAACATTTTTGCCACATTTTGTCTTAGAAGACAAAATATAACACTTGTGCCATATTTTGTCTTCTAACACTTGTGCCATATTCTGTATTCTAGCACTTGTTCCATATTTTGTCTTCCAACAATTGTCCCATATTTTGTCTTCTAGCACTTGTGTCATTTTTTTCTTGTTTATATTTTAATGGTTTCTGTTGTGGTCATGTGTTCAACATTTAATGTTTGTTTTTTCAATTAGGTTGTTTATTTCTATTTTATTAAGTAGCATATTTTAATGTATACATTTTTGTTTTTTTCTTTAAATTGTATATATTTTTTAAATTTGTATTCATTTTTGATTTTAAATAAATGCTACGGCCGTTAAAATAAATAAATTAATAAATAACATGATAATTTTTCGACTAAATATTTCAGAATTTAAGGGTTCTTATGAATCCTGTCATATTTTATATTCTAAAAACCTTAATTTTTAGATATATTTCAATTATTCTTTACAAATTTGAATCACTGAAAATTGAATATTTTTCTATAGTATGCTGTAAAGCAAATTTAAATTTGCATGTTTTATATTTTTTATTTAAAACTTCTTCTTTATTGGACTTCTACTTTTATGCAAAAGTTCCTGACCCATTTCATGACTTCTCGGTCTTTAACACCATTCATAAAAATGAAAGGCTTTCATAAATATTTAAATGCTAACACAGAGCAATAAAAAAAATACAATTTGTTAAAAAATATCGAGGAAATAAACGATATTGTTGTATTGGTATGGTAGAGGAAGACCAAGGAAACTATGGTTGGATCAAGTGAACGATATTTTAAAAGATGGAAAAATAAGAAGTGAAAGAAATCGTAGATGCTGTTTGAGAATGTTTATGGATGTATAGAGGGGAAATATGAATATCGAGAAAGGAGAGTTTGGCGCTTTGCCCTTTCTACTTACCCCAGCAGGGAAATGGCGCGATGATATGTATGTATGTATTATTATTGTGTTACATATTTTGATGTTAACAGTACAATCTGGAGTTTTTTTTACCATGTGACAACCTTTTCCAACAAATATGTAAATTTAAAAAATGGTAGGTACCAATAGGAATATAACTCGCTATCTCTGGACTGGAAGACAGGCGATTTACCATCTAGACCACGAAGTGTGTCTATATTATATAATTTGGTGACGATTTGTTTCTCTTTGCCATAAGGTAGTTAGTTCATGAAACAAAATAAAATAAATTGTGGGGAATCAATCCCCTGTGTTGAAAAAGTTACCAATTTTTGTTTTTCTTAACATTTGAATATTTTAATATATATCGGGTTGGGAAATAATGACAGTATAACACTTAGTTCAACCGTCTTTATTACACAAACACTATATTTTATTACACTTACTTTGTATAGAGTGCAGCCTGGCGGGTTTATGAGGTAATTTCTTCAAACACCCCTATAGTGAAGCAAAAATTAATAACATTAAGAAATGTTCGTATCCTCTATCCTTCATCCTAAGTATTAGTGCTGCAGGTATCATCAACACAAATTTAATGTAAATATGAAGTTTTATTGATTGAAAAATTACAAAAAAAAAGATAAAACTACGGTATGAATATTTTTTTGAATAAAATAAAATGCACATAGCTTAACTACCCACTTACGTAGAAAAATGGGAGGGAAAGCGAAGAAACCGACGTAATTTGAGCGGCTCCCTCTTATGAAACTGCGGACATTATGCGGGTGCATTTTAATTTGTATGATAATAAACCATTTTGAAAGGTGAACCAGCCATGATATACGAGTTTTTTTAAATTTATGGTGTATTTCATATTTTATACGAGTTTCACTCAGAAAAGAGAAATTGAATATAGCACAAAAGGAACGTTAAATTACGAAAAAATTATTTAACGTTGTTAGATAATTGCTGATAACTAGTGCAATTTATTTTTTAAAAATATATAAGAATTTTTCAATAAACATTACAAAAAAACATTTTATGAATAGTTCAAAAAAAGATACAAGAAAAACGAAATACATACTACTTCATGTCCCTTTTGAGGGACATACCAACACTTTTTTTCTATCCAAGCACTAAACTTTTGCCTTGCTCACATTCATACAACTCATCAAACATGCTCTGCTGTGTCTTAAACTTCTTACCTTTCTCGCAATTAAAATTTGCCCAATGATGTCCTTTCTCTACACTTTCATCAGATTATCTTTCCGTTTCTCTCAATTTTTCTCAAACGTGCGAGTTTATATTTGTCTCGTAAGTGTATACTTCCTCATAATCTCAATGTGAAATAACTGTATCAAAGTATGTCATATATTTCCGAATATCCATTGTTGGACAATTTAACTTACTTGAAAAGCACCCAAGCAATAGACTTTCATTTGAAATAATTGTCATTCACTTGAAATACGGAACAAGGTTCATCAAAATATCCCTAAATTATTCCTTATAATTTTTTTAATATTAATTTATATTGTGTCTGTTCACAATGCGTCTTGAGTAAATTAAAAGTCCAGAATTTTTGTGAGCTCATAATGCTTTTTTTAATTATCACAGATACGGTTTATCTAAGAATATTAAAAATAGAGAATTTCAAAATGAGCAGTTTATTTAGTCAAAATGTCCCTGATCTTTCAGCATCTGAATTAAGTGGTAAATTTTAACTCCAATCCAAAAAAACTAAATTTTTCGATGTTGAATTTTACACTTTTAGGAAACCACGTGATAAGCGCATTATTTCATTATTTTTCAACTTCAAATGTTGTTTTTATTTGTGATTCAAACCAGTTGCATGATATTTTTACATTGTGAAAAATATCGTGCGACTACCAATTCAAATATTGGACACGATCATAAAAAACACGTCTTTTTTAATTGATGTATTTTACGCGTTTCAATAAATAAAATAATTCTTATTACGCTAAATGGCCCTGAGCCTTCTAAATCCTGTCCTTTTGTGTGCAAAAAACGGCCCTAAGCATTCCGAATCCTGTCCTTTTGTGTGCAGAAAACGGCCCTAAGCCTTCTGAATCCTACCCTTTTGTGTGCAGAAAAGTATATATACTTATTTTCGACATTAAATTATATGAATAATGTTAGTATTTCGATACGCTTGTGTATTAAAAAAACATAAATTTATTGATTTTCGAAATCAACAACAAAGAAATGAATAAAAACCATACTTACTGTTCATAGTTATACCATACACAATGTTCTACTTAATGTTCATAACATAGTTATACCATACACAATGCTCTACTTAATGTTCATAACATAGTTATACCATACACAATGCTCTACTTAATGTTCATAATATAGTTAGAACATACACAATGTTCTAAATAAACAATCATGAATCTTATTTTAATAATCCGTCAAAAATGACGAAAGTAAATAAAACGTTACGTTTATCTGTATGCTGATTCATTGTGTCATCGTGTTAGAAAAACGATAAAAAAAAACAATTAAAAAAACAATAAAAGACTAATATTTTAAAGTTATGTATAAAAATTATTAGTTAAATCCGTTTCCGGTATAAACTAAAACTCTTACATAATGTATAATTTTAATGAAACAAAACTCCTCCTTTTAATTTGTATATTTTTTTGAACAGAAAAATCACCTGTTGAACAAAAAAATTAATTCATTTGCTATTATGATTTTATAATCATATCAAGAAGCTTTATTATCATATAAACAGCTTTAAAATAACATTTGAAAAATAAAAGTTGTAATTATGATATTAATTCAATAACAACTATCAAACCATAACTTCGACTACACCTTTTGTTAAATACGGACGTAAATGCAAGCAATTTAATAATGTTTTGTGATAACTATACGTTCAATTTAACATTGTTTCGTGATAACTATACATTCAATTTAACATTGTTTCGTGATAACTACACATTTAACATTGTAATCAAACTGTCTTTGTCTTATTTCGATTCATATCTGTTTTCAATTTCAATAAATAATTGAATCCATATTTTCGCCCGCAAATTTATCTGCAATGGACACATTTTATGATAGCATTTGGTTTGAATTATTAAAGTTCACGCCATAATATCCCCTTAGCGGCAAATTTAAATTGTTACACGACTCCGATTAGCCATTGTGAGGCAAATGATGTGTGGATTATCGGTCCCGTATTTATAAAGACATTAATATGTACACAATTTTGAATGGAAAATGTTGTATTGTATTGATTTTTTTACTTTTGTTTAATGTTGTGGAGTTGGCAAAAATATCCAATCCCAACTCCGATTTCGACTTCAGATATTTTAAATATTTGACTCCGACTCTGGTCTCAACTCCAAGTATAGTACATATATTGCTAACCATATTCGTTACTTAGTTACGTGGCGTTAATATTTAAATTTAGATATTTTGGAAATAATATCGACAGGATATCTCCATCATAGTACACGCTATTTGTACTAGAAGTACATAATTTATAATTTCATAAATTTATTTATTTAGCTAATAAGGTTTCAAATGTAAAAAACAACTTCTTCCGACGATTCCACGACTCCAGTTTTTGACTCCAACTTCGACTTTATAGCCCTGCGTTTGTTGCATTGAGTTAAATTTGGTGAGCATGTATCAACGTGAATTAATATTTTATCCGGCCAATCACAAAACTGTTAAAAAGCCAATATTTATAACTGAAAAATATTTTATCTTGGTTCTTAGTAATATGCCAAGATTAACAGTGGTATGATAAAATAGGTCCAAGGCAGGCGCCAAACAGTCGAAACCTCTAAGCTTGAACGTGCATGTGCGAGTTGATGTGTTTCTGTATTTTTCACAATTATTGTACATGTTAATTGTGTCTTAAATTGCATCAATCTCCAATTATCATCATTTTCCCTTCATTTGCCGTGTCCGGTCTCTTTAACGTTGATAACCACTCTTGAGAAATACGAGCATATCTGACTTTGGCGATACTCAGCTGTTAGAATACTTGTCCATTCGCAAGTGTAGCATAACCAAGACATGTGCCTGCTACCGATTCTGCGTCGACCTCTAATTTTGCCCCTCAATATTAATTTTGCATATCTATCATATAATTTAGGGAGATATTTAAAAAGCCAAATAAATGTTGTAAAAAACATGCAATAATAAGAATATATGGGAGGATAATGCCAAAATACGGACTGAAATCATTAGGGATGAATTTGATCTTAAAGATGATGCATCAAGTAAGATGACGCAAATCACTCTGAGATAGTTTGAGTAAGCAAAACGAATTAATGTAGAAAATAAACATGACGAATATATACTACAAATATTAATGGAAGATGTAATGAAAGAAGACGAAAGATAGTATGTAGGTTTGATGAAATTAATGATATTTTGAAACAATTCAGTATAAAAAGTAAAAAAAATTGTGTGAAGTAAATATATACTCGTAGATGAGTCGAAATATGTGTGTAGCAACAGGAAAATCTGACGCTTTGTTCGCTTTGCCTATTCCAGCAGGAAAATGGCATTGTGGTTTACTCGAACGAGTATATGTATAACAATTATTCATTCTAGTATGTACCCTTGAAAATATTCAAATTGGTAATTCGAACGAATCGAAGAATGTGACCAGTAGACAATGTTGTTTTCGGTTCCAGTAATCGAGCCTTCTGGTTTCAAGCCACTAGAGAACAACACTAGCACATGTACTCGACGCGTGCGAACATTATTACATGATGACCTCTTTTATCAGACCGGTATCTTTTTTTTATTTTTTTTTTGGACGAATTGAACCCGAAATCCCTGGTTGGAAGTCGAGTGTCATATTGATAATGTTACGAAAGTCGTCATATAAATATTAAATGCAGACAAACATATCCTGCCGTATCAGGGCAGGGAGAGCAGATCTTCAAACTTGTGTATCTTATTACACAACTTTCGTCTCCTCCACATTAATGCATTTAGTCATACTACATCTATTATTCATTCTTCTCACTTGGCCTTCTTTCGAAATCTTGTTCACTTGATTCAGACACATTTACTATAGTTTTCCTCATCTACGCACACCTGGCATTACAGACTTGTATATTCGCTTAGGAACTATTTCGTTGTTCGTTCTCTCCAAATGTCCAAACAACCTTTTTCTTATTTTACTTAAAACATTTTTATCCACGCATACATTTCTGATGTC
This sequence comes from Odontocerum albicorne, assembly GCA_949825065.1. NCBI lineage: Eukaryota > Metazoa > Arthropoda > Insecta > Trichoptera > Odontoceridae > Odontocerum > Odontocerum albicorne. The sequence continues at coordinate 40,400,052 of OX463844.1, forward strand.
TTCATTCTGTCTTTGTCATACATCGACACTCTACAATTTTTCTTTAATGTACACATCTCTACAATATTAATCAAATCTATAAATTGAGATATTTCATTTCCGCAAACGTGATTGATTGAACGGGGAGGATAATTAATTATAACGGGGCAATGCCCAACATTGAAATGTGATAATAGGGCAATTATTATCTAGATCATTGGGCCTCGTTTAACAGACCAGAACTAATCGGCATACTAAGGCTTGTTGACATCGTCATTAACTGTTGCTCTGCGCAAAGGATCATGGTACAAAATTGGATGTGATTTAATTGTCAGCATATCAATCTGGACTTGATACATCCCACGGTTTTAATTGAAAAGTTGTCGGAATTATTTAGTACGTACCATGATTTTCGTAGCCTGATTGTAAACGCGTTTGTCTTATCAGCATATCATTCTAGACTTGATTGACGCAATTATTATTAAAAAATCTGAAGATATCTGAATCATTTGATGCAGCAACCTCCGTAGTCTAATTCGTAAGACATTTATCTTTCCATCATATCTTTCAATACTTGATTGATTCAATAATCGTTTAAAATCTGAAATGATCTAAAGATATATCCTTAAGCAAAACTATCTTCATATCAGACACTTGTCCTAAACGCAAATATTTCTGGATTTGATGGATTTAACCCTTTTTAAAAATCTTAAGAGATCTAAATCCTTTACTACAAACTTCGTATTCTAGTTGATAAAACACTTGATTTATGTGCATATCTTTCTGGATTTAATGGATTCAACAGTTATTTAAAAAGCTAAAGGGATCTGAATGATGACACTATTGTTAACACGGCCTATATAACTTAGCTGGTAATTTTATTTTGTTTGGAGATTACCATTTGAGGAATGAAAAAGTTTTTCATCACCACAAATCTATTGTTTTTTCCTTGAACTGAAAAATACTGAATAACCGATGTGCTAACAATAATAATAACTCGTAACATTAAAAATTCTCGTGTGAATCCAACACTACATCACCATTTTCAGCCTTTTTATTTATTCACTGAATTATGTTGCTAAATAGTAAGACGCCTGTATAACGACTCTGGAGTTACAAGTTTGATTACTGTTTGTACTCATAATTTATAACAAGTTTCCCCTGATTTTTTTGTTATCATTTTTTTTATTGTGTAAGTGGAAACCCCCCTGATTTTTTTGTTATCACTTAAGTCCATTTAATATTTTTTAGTAAGTAAAAATTGACACATTGTGATATCGTACAACTAACCAAGTTGTACTGTATTCAAAATAAATGTAACCGATGCTTTTCTGAGTTTTCTGTATAGTTATGCATTTAATTTTACGCATTCAACTCTAGAACTGGTCATTTTGGTCGCTTTTAAGGAATATTTTTTTCTCTCTTACTATTGGTAGATTCTTTGCCATGTCGAATTCCCATTCAGTCGTTTTACAAATTTAAAGATACACACAGATTTGATTGTGTTTTTAACACCACTTTGAGAGCAAATACAGTCATTGTGTTTATAACTTCCTTTAATGCAATCCAGCTCTTATGCGATAGTATTAAAAAAAAAAAACGTCTTCAAGTAATACAGTATGATTTTTCATTAAGAATCGTCGTGGTTGCTGGGTCTTATAGTCGAGGCACTCCTCGCGATTCCAATGTCAATTCAGTTGGAGTTTATCGTCTTTATCTTCTTTTTTCTCATATCACTGCACTGGATCTGATGGCACCCCTGATGGGAGACGATCGGAGCACAAAGTTTGTTGTTTTTTTTTTTTTTTTTCGAAATAATAGACATGACTGTCATAGGTGTCCTTATACCTCTGAATATATAAATATAAGATAGAAAAATTGTCTGTGTTATTAGATGAGAGTAGCGCAGCGCGGGGTTGGAATCGAAGACCTTCTGCACGAAAGTTCAGTGCGTTACCACGCGACCATACACCTCAAAACCGTTATCATAATCGTTAAGAATAGTTTTTATTTAAAATACACCGTTATTACGAATATCTATGCGAATCGAAAAAAAATGTAGTGCTTAAGATGAAAAAAAGAACATTGAAATGGTTCAGTCGTAAAGAAAGAATGATTGATGAAATATCGGAAGAGAAATTCGGGAAGACTTAAATTTTTTTAAGTTTTCATTCTAACACTAAAAAATGGTTCGAAAAAATCTATACTGAAAGAACTTTGTTTTAGGGCTTGCCTTTGTCCCGATTCAGTTGAAAACTTTCGCGGCCTATTTTTCTTAAACATGCCTTCAATAATGAAACATTTTTCTGTGAAAACATTTGACCTAAATGTTGTTTCCTGTGTTGATGTTGTACTCAAATTTCCATCCGAGAAAATTTCCATTTGGCCTCTGCGAAAATCTGGAAACTGGCATACAGCCATGACTATCCAGGTTAAACGAATTAAGGTAAAAGAGTTTTCGCTTCTAATTTTAAGTATGCTCTTTTAAATATGCTTAACGATATCGTTATTTTTTAAATATTTATCAAGACTTCATTTTGACTTAAAAGTTCAACTGATGAGAAGAGATCACACAAGTATGATGACGCATATATACCATCAAGCTTTTCCCTATCGGGGTAGGTAGAAAGGACTTTCTTATCTCGACACACATTCTTCACCTCCTCTACATCAATATACTTTCAGATACAACTCCTACAATTTACTCTAATTTTTACGCTTCCTTCCTTCAAAACATAAATCAGCTGATACAATTACACCTTCCTTTGTATTTCTCTACCCCGCCTTCAACTTACATTTAAACCATACATTTGTTTAGTAAGTATCCCTTCAATTGTTTATTCTACTTGTCCACAATATCTTTGTGTGTCCTTCTTTATCTTACTTAACACACCAGCCTTAAGTTTAAATTCGTGCCTACTCACTTCATTCCGTATTTTATCATACATTGTCACCTCATATATTTTTCAGAGTTTACGTACTTCTACAACATTTTTTCGGCAGTCTTCTCCAGTCCACGTTTTACTCTCATACATCAAAGTTGGTATTAAAATACTGAAGTTTACTTTCATCTTAGCAGGTTTTAGTACTGTCTAGTTTAAGTATATACTTATGTGTTTTAATGACCAATGTACTTTTTTCTTTCATTGCACACCGGTTAATATTCCTCTTAACTCGTCCATCATCAGATAAAATACAACCCAAACAGCAGAATTACTCAATTGGTTCCAAACTGTCATTGTTCATCTTTAAATGGCATTAACTTTAACATTTATACTATTCTATCATCATGCTTTTGGATATCGCTACAGTAATCTCAGATCTTCCTCTTCAGATCTCACTTAAATTTAATTTATCAATCTGTTTAATTCATCTTCATTCTTCGCTTTGATTTTATTCATAAAACATTACATAAAGACATTTTTATCCAAATAATACAAAGCATGCTTCTTCTAGCCATTGAAAAAAAATATTATTGCTGCAAAATAAAACAGTAAATAAAAAAAAATCCGAATCGAAGCTCATTTCTGAAAGATTTATCGAATGAAACATTTATTTTGGGTGTTACCATTAAAGAGTAAATTTAAGAGAAAAATAAGTTGTATTGAAATAAATTCAGCTTTTATTTCAGCAACTTTCAAAGAATTCTCTAAACAGCCAGTCTCTTTTCTTTATTTTTTACCGTAAAATAAACCTCATGTTCTGTTTTTAACCAGAAATACATAAGAAATATCAGAATAAATGTAAAATATTCCAACGAGAATATTTCTCGTGGAACAAAGAAAAAAACAAACATTTATATACGTTCATATGTCATTTCGTCTCTTCTGAGAAAGGGAACTTGGTATCTTTATGTAAATCCATGTAGTTTACCAGATTTACATTTTTCGTATTTATATCAAAATGTTAAACTTTTGTCAAAGTCTTGGAAAGTTCGAAAATTTTAACATTTCATTTAGTGTTATAATTTAAGAATATTCATTTTATCGTCTGCTAAACGGTTACATATATTAAATCTCTTTTCTTTGGTATATACAACTATTTAGAAAATTCTTTAAAACTTTTGATTTTATTTCTGTGTATTTTCTTTAAATGAACGGTAAATTATTATTAACTTTCTTCATTTTCTCTTTGATAACTTGAATACTTTCATAACATGAAGAGTCCAGTGCAAAAGCTAAAGTAAACGATTTATCTCTTTTTCTGACACTTACTTTTTTCCTTAGCATAGTTTGCCTTTTCATACATATCATCACGTCGTTGTGTTTATTCATCACATAATTGTATTTGATATCTCAGTTAATCAATAAATATTTAATCATTCAAGCATTTTTCTTCCAGAAATTTTGTTATACAAATTCATCAGTAAAGTGAGAGTACAATGTAAAAAAGAAAAGAAAATGATAAAAAAATTCCCCATTACCAATGACAAGTATAAAAAAAGGCACAATACAAAGATGGGAATCAGGATAATTGACGTTAGTGCCACCGGAGATGACAATGTAATCCTGTATGTAAAAACATAAATATATCCTGTTGCATATAGAGTAAGAGGCTTCAGTACTTGCAGCTTATCTTAATTTTTTTTATCATTTCGTACCTTAATAACTAGTGGCACTTGTATGTATTTTGTTTCTATCTCCTGATGTTTACTCTCAGTTGTTCTGAACATTCATGTATTTAAGCATCTCATTCAAACATTTTTTGTTAGTATTTAAGCATCTCATTCAAACATTCTAACAATTTTTGCGCTGCCCCCGTGCTTTCTTCTGCCTTCTGTCAATTCACCAAAGATGACATTTCTTGGTAGGCTGTATTCCGGCATGCAATCTACGTTTCCAGACCAACGTAGGCGAGTATGTGATACTAGTCTCGCAAATTGCTCTTCTCAAAACTTCATAATTTATGACACTCCATGGTACCATCGATCGTTCATTATTTGCCTGAGATACCTCTGTTGACATTATTGAGTGCCCTGATATGTAATCTGTTAGGAATCTATCATTCGCATCCATACATATTTAGATGATATTTTTACAGCTTTATTGACTGCTGTTTTGGTGTTCGGTGCTAGATTTTGATTAGCAAACACACGCCAATAAAGACTCAAAAAGCCTTGGAAGTGCCTTTATCTTTTCTAAATATCGTCATCATTGTTTGCTTTGTCATTCACAATGCTACCTAAGTAATCAAAATACTGCGCTTATTTTATGATCTATTAATTATCATTGATGTTTAGATGGAGATTTTTGTCATATAGAATTTGGTTAGTTTAAACTAAATGAGAATAATACGTGTATTAAGTTAACAAACGAGAAAAAGTATAAGAACTAAAACAGAACATATAATATGTATAAGTGTGGATGACTTAAAAACTGTGTGTTTGGAAGGAAAGCATGATGATATATTTTCTTCACCAATTCAATAAATACAAAGTAAAATGTATGAACCCCCTTCACTTCGTATCGCTGTCCTGCCATCTCATCAAATATCGTCGAAAATGTCCATGCTATTGGGATTTTAGAACTAGCTTATATAAATAAGACTAGCTTCATCTTTGATGTGCTTCAAAAGGCTTAATAAAAACATTACACCTTTCTTCCATGACGTGGTGCATATCTCCTGGTTATCCATCATATTTTTTTCCAATCGACTCTTTCTTCTTGTGACTATAGATGATCTTATAATATATTTTTCATTTTGATCGCGTGATTTTTTTAGGTTTTGTTATTTTGGTATTTAACAGCATTTTTTTCTCTTCATTAATAATTTTTATCTCTTATATTTTACTCAAAACTTTGCAAAGAACATATACAGTTTATTAGAACAGATTAATTCTCGGCCACGAAAACACTGTTTTTACTGCTGTTCTAAAAAACAATTACTTTAAAACTTTAGCGAATGTCCCTGGAGGACGCGCTGATGATTTTGATTGTTTGGTATTTAAAATAAAATACGTCGATTAGCAATGCGGAAAGTGAGAGTGAATAACCAATGAATAGTAAACAGTGATGAATGTTCAAATGATTAATAATAAGTAGGTATATATACATTTCAGAACGGGGCGCGTGAGTGCGCCCACAATATATTTTTATCTCCCTCTGTGCGTGACGAGGTGGTCGATCGAAATATTGCAGACGTCGCGAATAATATTGTGGGTAGATAATTTGTTGGCGATAACGGTGAGACAACGCGATGCGTTCTCTTTCTACTGTGGAATGTATCGTAAATAGTATTTGCGGGTAAACAATATCAATGTTCTGGTATGCGACCTTTGGACATGTCCGAAGGTCGTTTCGTCGGTCGTTGACCGTGCGTGTTGACAATATTCAGGGACGACCGTAGTCCCTACAAAACCAAATAAAAATATTCAATCACAATAAAACGAATCGAATAAAGGGAAGATCTTTTCTCTCTGTCTACTTCAATAGGACACGGCGTTACGATAATGATGATGCTATGATCGGTGATTTTCTTTTATTACCGTGAAAACTTTAGTCTGTAAAAATGAACCGGTTGGTTCTTAAAAACCATATCAGCGAAACGTAAGTTTTCCAAAATATTAATTTAAACATATGAAAACGGTTATAAATTATATAATTTGAGAATGTTTCAGACGCCTTGAAGCAGAGTGGATGTATCCCCGCCCCAAACTGAAACTCCCGGCTGAAATAATTTACACTTCACTCGTGATTTGCCAAATGCGCTAGTGCATCTGCGCCACAATCCGCTTTGCATCTGCTAGTGGGGGCGTGGATTCATAAATGCAACTCTTCAATTTGAAAATGTCATCTTTAAGGTATTTGATAATTTTGATTGATAGGCTGTTATTCACAATGGGGGAAGATTGTCTATTCTCCCTGTGAGTAGATAGTATATCGACATTATTCGATATTGTGTGATATCTGTAGCACTTCAACAAACACATACTATTAACAGATCATACTAATAAATCAATTACCTAACAGTTTTCATAGACTAAGTTCAAATACGCATTGCTGTATATATTTTGAATTCAATAATTTTTTTTATACAATTTATATATCAGATTATCTGGAAAATAATTTCTTATCTTTAGATCAAGGTTTTAACGCAATTTCTTTATACTTTGATGTAACTTGCTCATGTATGGGTGGATTTTCAAAAAAAATCAGCATCTCAGCAATTTTTTGTGTCGTAGAAATGATGGCTATTCTCGATCAATGTCTTATTTTGGTTTTCATCAGTAGTAATCGACTTTCCAGAGCGACCACCAACTCTGAGTGTCGTATCACCACTAGTGATTTTTTAACTACATTTAACACACACACGATTGCTTACTGCGTCATCGCAATATACTGTATGCAACTTATTTTTGGTTGGTGTCACATAATTTTTTTTGTGCTAGCGAAAATGTATCGAGCACTGAAAAAAAACTGAATTTGTTCTACATTGAAAATGACTCCAAATCAAATCGTTTTAGCTTTTTGGGTAAATAATGGCAGAAAAAATGCGCTTAACTATTATATTTTATAATTATATACATTTGGCACGTTTGTAATGAAGTCCAAGGGACAGATCAGCATTCTTTTCCCCTATATATTATCTTATTTAATGGCCACGTCATCTTCTCTACTAGCTCTATTAGACTAATCCTGCTATTAATCTCGACTTAAAAATATTCATAAAGCATTTTATGAAAATAATCGAGGGGAGATATTCTGGTATTTAAACTGATATTCTTATTGCTGTACATAACAGGATAAAAATTCCACTCTTATAACAGAGGTTATAATTTTTATGTATTTTCCCATCTTTCTGCTCGTTTCACAGTATACGAATATGATGAAATCTGTATACATTTAGATTTACTGGTTAAATTTAAATATTTTATTATCGTATAACTTTTTTTTATAATCGCATTAAATTAACGTTTAAGTTGTTTTCTTTTTTTACCCAGCAAAGGAAAATGTTATTTGTAACAATGTTCTAGTTGATTGGAAGAGACTGGTTTGAAGGTAGGTATTTGAGTGTTTTGAAATTAAGTGTCTTAATGACGAATTTGATTATTTTTCTTAGTGACAAACTTTTTGTCATTAAGACACTTAATTTAAAATTAAGTGTCTTAATAATAATTTTTTTACATTTGACTTTTACTTTACAAATATTATACTTAGCTTATTTTATCAATGCATTCGGATAAAAAAGAAGATTTTAAAAATATTTTTAAAGAATAATTTTAAATTTACCATTTATTGAAAATCCGGCACTTTTGGTTGAACAGAAGGGAAGCAAGATTAGCACACAATGTTCTGCCTGAAATATTAGGTTTACATCCTAATGTTGGGAATAAAATTTACCTGCCACGTGTTTGCTAGTCACTTATTTAGAAATGAAAATAATAAGTTACATTCATAATTTATTTCACATTTAACTCTATTTTGACTGTGGTTTAAGGGACCAACATGTTTTTTATTAAATAATTTATATTGTATTGCACATCCATCGTATACGAGTATGAGTAAAATATAAACATATATACTTCTTACCGACCAACCAGAAATAAGTGCCTTTTATACTGTTTTTTTGTCAATAAACCTATTGAATTTTTTTCAGAATCGACAATGCAAAGTGTGCCCTCTTTGGTGTCAATGCCCTCTTTGGTATATGGAAGCAAAGCCTGGTCATAAAAAAACAGTTATAAGATCAGATTATTAATAAAAAATCGCACTTTCAAGGTAGTATCTGCCATAAAAATGTTGGAAAACTGTGGAAGAATTATATAACACTGTCATTGTACAGAGTACAACTGAGCTCATTTCCACGTAGTAATTTCTTCCAACCAACCAGAAAACAAAAATAATAGGACAATTTATATAGTGTCGTTTAGAGATCACTCTCTTCAAGAGCGCTCTAACTCAGGACACAATTCACCTTTATTGATAAATTAAAAATATTACAAACAAATCAGTTGAGTGTACGGATAAAAATGGCGCTATATAAAATGAAACTTTAAACAGCTCTTTATAAATTATTGTCTTATTATTATTAAATGGTTTTGAAATAACTACACTAAACTTACCTCAGTGTTTAAAAAAAGCTGTGATACAATATATAAAAAAATCATAAATTATTATTTAATTTTCAAAAGCTAAGGATTATTTAGTTATAAAAATACATTTTAAAAAATAAAACGTTTTTGTCAATACATTGTCTTAAGAATATAAAATAATTCAATAAAAAGGTCAAAAACCAAAAATCAGAAGTGTTAACTATAAATTTAATTTGATTTTTACACAATTTTCAGAATAATCGAACCGAATGAAATAAACTTTTATTGTTACCGAAGTGCCTAATACATTTTGATCCATCGATCTTTGGATAAGGAAATAAGGAAAAGGAAATAAGGATAAGGAACCCACTTGAAAATTATTTATAGCCCAATTGTTTGTCAAATATAGGAAATCTCGACGATATTTGATTCACATCATCTCCCATGGAAGGCTATAGTAGTAATTCGTTTTGAATAATAATCCTGTCGACCCAATTGCTACCAAGTCCAAATACTTGTGAAATTGCCAAGTTATCACCCCGGCTAATGGGAAGGGGTCAGAACCTTTCCGTATTTGGGGGCACTTTTGGGAACCCCCGGCTAAGTTTCGAGATCTTACGCGAGCATTTATATCATCATATAATTAGGTATGTAATCTTCTCAATTTGCTACTCTCTCTATTTCTCTCGGTAAAGAAGTTTAAAAAGTTTCCCCCAATTAGCCAAAACTACTTGTTACTCCCATTTTATGGCTTATTCAATGTAAGATTATTTAATTTCAAACAAGTGTTATTTTCTTTTCATGAACGCGGTGATATTATTGTTTAATCATTTCTTTAAATAACTTAGTGTATAGGTATGTATCAATAATATAGAATAAATGAGGCTGCAGAGATGACTGAAATGTATTCTAAAGATACAAATACATACATACATATCATCACTCGTGTCTTTGTCGGACTAGGTAGAGAGGAAAAAGCGCCAGATTTTCCTATCGTGATACACATCTTTCGCCTTTTCTACATCCAGACACATCATATAGCCAAGTGCCTGAAGTATCTTTAAAGTTGTCTTCTTCATCGTACCGAATCACTTAAATCTGTATTTTTTATACATTGTCACTGTAGATTTTAAAGTGCATGCATTTCTACAGCATATATTCGACTATTTTCAGTCTGGTTCCATGTTCCATGTTACTCCTATTCTTCGAAGTTGGTACTAAAAATAGTGTTGTGGACTATTGTCTAAGCAGATTTGAATAATAAGATATAATTAACAATTATTTTATTCCAGTCAGTGTACAAAATTTTGTAATTCAACAAAAGTCATTATTTAACAAAAAAAAACACTAAAATATAACAAATATTTTGCAAAGATTTGGTATTTTAAAACCGTTGTACTATATTTTTCAATATCTCGATTTTTAATAAAAAAATTGTAGTTGATTTTAATGTATTAAACGAATGAGTAACGAAACACGATATTTCAAATCTACAATGTAAAAAATTAACTGAGTCGTGATAGAAAAAAAACATAGAAAACGGTGTTATTCTAAGGCCCAAATGTATCGATCGAGTCAAACAATCTTAATTTAAGTTAAATTTTACGTAACTTCTTTACATAAGGGAGTCAAGTGTTTTCATTATTTTAATACAAAGATTTAAGTGTATGAGGTCCAATTCTGAATACAATTTACGAAATGTCAAGGTGTGAAATTAGTATTTAGGTTGAACTCTGAATTCGGGCTGGGTAAATTATATTTCAAAAGAAGGCAATATAAAAGACATCGATGGAGTTACGTAAGAAGCTATATGGTAGTGGTAGTGAAAGTAAATATACTGTAATTAAGATATCTTACGTTCAGCCCTCTCGGCCTACCCTGACAAAAAAAAAACGTCATGATGGTTTGTTTATTTTGAAATTCTTAACCTCTATTTTCCAACATCACTTTTATATTCCCCCTTTGTGTAACAGGAGAAATCCGTGCCAAGTTGATAAAAAAACAATAATGCGAAAATAAAATATCATGGTAATTTAGAAAATGTGAGTTTGTTGCTAAGTTTAGAAGTAAATGAAATAACTTGCCCTTCTGGTCGTTATTTATTTAAATTCATCTTATTCTTTGGAAAAAATAAGAAATTTGGTCCTTTGAAGACTTCTACGAATCAATTCCATTTTTTTTATTTAAAGAAATTGGTTTAAAATACCAAGATGTTATTTCTTTCATAGAAAACGAGAAATTAACTTTATACAAGATAAAAGTTTAGTCAGTATTTAAAAGTGTAGCCCAAATCAATAAAAATGGTCTTCATACCGTATTTTTTTACCCTTTTGTTGTATAAATAAAACGATCGGATCCAATATCTATGTGGTAATTTATTTCAACCAATCACAAAGATCTTATAGCAAAATCATTAGAAAACAGCTGTTACGAGAAACTATTTTTTTAACCATTAATAATCCAACCTCATTAGTAAAAATAAGTTCTTTATACATAATAAAACTTTATAAAACGCGTCCATAGAACAAAATAGAAGTTTTAACCATTCATGGATTAAGAACGAAAAACAATTATTAAGCTTGGAACTATATGAAATCCCAAGCGAAATTCATTGCTGAACCGCTTTTAGTAACAAGAGTACTTAAATTCTCATACATTCTGAAGCCACTTATATTCTGAAAGCTGTCCGAATTCTTGGCGATCTCAGAGCACAGGGAGAAGTGGGCACTTTAAAGGAAACTGATGACTCTAAGTTAATTTTGATGCTAAAAGCTGGAGGATATCTCAAATCGTATCATAACCATTTATGTAATTTGATCTCGAACTATTGTTAACTAGAATGAATTTCCTTCAACAATGATTTGTGCTATTTGATATTTCAAGAAAGGAATTGCTCACTTTATTAATTTAAAACAGTTTAATTATTTTATATTAAACAAGGATAGGATCAAACAAATATTCAGTCGCAAGAAATACCCTTAGAAATAATAAGAATAAAAAAGGACAATTCTGTGGCACAGTTCAGAGAGCAGAATTTTCTGAAGGGTCCTCTTATTCGGGAAGTGAATCCACTATTATTGGTATTCAAAATATTGCTAAAAATAAAATAATTTAAGAGTAAGGATATAAAGGTGGTGACGGCATCCACTAGATTGGGTACTTTGTAGCATTTGCATATGTTTAGAATAACATATTTGGTAAGAAAACCGCAAAAAACTGACCATAAAAAGAACTATAAAGAAACCTTCGTAGGTCTTCAGATATGGGATATAACACATTCAGTGAAGAATAGTGAATAAGTGTAGTGTTTATATTATAATTATAAATTTAATTTAAAATAAAAACATCCTATGTATGTTTCCTTACAATCCTAACTATACTTATTATTTATATCTTATTTGGATGGAAAATTGTAAACAATTCACCCATCCCACGATTTACGCGATATATACATTTCAAGAAAGTTCCTGTAATTCGAAATCACACAAATTGAAGTAAATATGTATAAATTTAAAGATACGTTCCATACTATTAAAATCCACGTATGTTTAGATACAGAACACTTATTAATGTCGAATAAAGGTTAAAAAAACGCATATAACGGATATTTCAACCTAATAAAAATCAAAGAAAGTTGTACAAAAATAGTTTAATTAATTGGTAAAAAGAAGTATTTTTTAATACACTGATATTCAATTTGATAGGAGAATTAAGTGTTTAAAAAATAAGTATTCAATTTGATAGTAAAATTAAGTGCAAAAAATGCAATAGCTATTTATTTATTATGTTGATTGCCTGCTTCTGCTGATCGAGGCGAATGTGAAATTGACTAGACGAAATTCAAATAACGAGAAAAAATATATTTCTTTAAAAAAAAACCTTAGTATTAACCGCATTAAGGTGACACCGCGTAAATCAAGGGATAGTTGTATATGGGCTGCATCTACTAACATGTTTTAATACTTTTTTGTCTAAATCTTTGAGAGGATTAAATTATACGTGTAAACGGCAGATGTTTTCGCAGCTGTTTAAACTAGTTTAAAATGTTTTTCGGAATTATTGAGTTAGTTTGAATGATCCCTGATATTTTGAAGATGTTACAACATTCGTCGTCTTAGTGATATGGAAAAAAATTACTAAATATAATACGCATGCAAGAAGCACCTGAAGAACGTAATAACCCATCATATATTTATTTATTTAACACTTTTATTGCAATAAAATCTGGCGGGCTTATTCCCAGGCGGCAATCTCTTCCAACCAACCAGACAAAAGTAAATGAAGCAAGTTACATTGGTCGCATAAATCATTGCAAATGACTATCCATCCCCACGAAATCCATAAACACATACGTGAGCACATGCCCACGAACCTCACAAAGACGAACAATCACTCGAACATTATTTTTCATATAAAGTGAGATATCATCAATCAAAATGAAAGGAAGGGATGGTGGAGAGGAAAGGAAAAGAAAAATCAGGTATGAAACACGTTATTTTATTGACTAGAAATTAAGAGTTTTTTCAGTCGCTTCTTAAAGCATGCTTTAGGATATGTGTCCTAGAGGGAGAGATGATGATGATTTGTTGATCAATAAAACTCTTTAGATCGCAATGCGGAAAAGAGAGAAATTTTATTGGTAACGTAGGTATTTATACTATTCCCGCGTGTGTGCGGGAATGCGAGCAAGATATCACGCCGTCTCGTTTCTACATCCGCAAAACGATTAATGTCGTATGTAGGGGATAATTTATTTACGGAACTGGCGAGACAGATGTGGTGCGTTCTCGCTCTAGCATGGAATGCGCTCCGCTCCCGGCAATGAGTTGAATGACCGGCGCGTGGACTTGGTACTTGTTTGTTTTGCATTGCTAAGGAATGCAAAGGTCATTTCATCGGTCATTGACCGCGTGTGCGACCGCCACAATGCTAAGGACGGAGCGAGTCTTATATTGGTTTGTAACTGATTCCAGAGTCTCACTGCATGGACAGTAAAGGACGACGTAAAGAAAGAGGAGCGGTGAACTGTTGAGCGGTTCTAAAAAAAAAAAAAAACTGGAAAGGCCAATAAACAATCTCTGTTTGAGCGTAGCGCATATAAGTCATTTCAACAGGACAACAATATTGAAAAATATTTTAAACTACTCTACAAACGGCATTTTAAAAATTTATTGATTATTTTGATCTTAAGTCATTAATCGGTTATTTTGATCTTAATCGTAAATCAATCAATAAAAAATATTTTCTTAGTAGCTTCAACTCTGAATAGAAATCACCGCGAACTGACCGCTCAACAAATCGCCCTGGGAACTTACTATGACTCTGAGCTCTTATAGCGTTTCTATTAAATTAAACTTCCGACCATAAATTTGCAGTTCGCCCATATAGTTTGCCAACGATTTCTGCAGATAAAGGTCAGCTAATATAATTTAGATTTGACCTCAGACGCCGGTTTAATGATCTTTGTGTAAAATTTGACCTCAACCAATTAAATTTCGATTGAATTATGTCTACGACCAAATAAAATGTTAATTCATATCTGTTTTAAATACTAAATTAATGAAAACTTGTGTTGATATGTTATATAAAAATAATGCAGGTGTAAGTTGTAGTTAAATATTGTATAATTTTTTTATGATTATATGTGGAACGTGTCTGAAATGATGACGTACACCAAAGGTTGAGTATATACTTATAATTAAATCTCACAACTTATCAAGTTGGTATTACAGAGGTATTAAATAATTAATCAACAGTTCAAGAGTTTATTACAGAGATATTAAATAATTAATCAACAGTTCAAGAGTTTATTACAGAGGTATTAAATAATTAATTAACATTTCAAGAGTTTATTACATAGGTAATTAATAATTAATCAACAGTTCAAGAGTTTATTACAGAGGTATTAAATAATTAATCAACAGTTCAAGAGTTTATTACAGAGGTATTAAATATTTAATCAACAGTTCAAGAGTTTATTGCAGAGGTATTTAATAATTAATTTATGAATTATTTTTACGTCGTCCTTTACTGTCCATGCAGTGAGACTCTGGAATCAGTTACAAACCAATATAAGTCTCGCTCCGTTCTTGGCATGCTTTAAGAAGCGACTGAAAAAACTCTTAATTTCTAGTCAGTAAAATAACGTGTTTCATTCCTGATTTTCCTTTTCCATTCCTCTCCACCATCCCTTCCTTTCCTTTTGATTGATGATATCTCACTTTGTATGAAAAATAATGTTCGGGTGATTGTCCGTCTATGTGGGGTTCATCCTTAAACACATACGCTCACGTATGTGTTTAAGGATTTCGTGGGGATGGATAGTCATTTGAATGATTTATGCGAACTTGTAACTTGCTTCATTTACTTTTCTCTTGTTGGTTGGAAGATATTGCCGCCTGGCAATAAGCCCGCCAGATTTTATTTGCAATAAATGTGTTGAATAAATAAATAAATATTAAAGATATACATTAATGATAGATTGATATTTTACATTATTTGGTTTAAAAATTATTTAATTTTTTCAAATTGCTCTCAAAGTTTTAAGTATAAAAATCGTCGTTGCACTCTTCCGGGTGAGGGAAACTTAAAAGGCCTCTCAGTACTTAGACTGATGATTTCCTCGCATTCATCTCCAGCTACCCTGAGCTTGGAGAGTCTGGGGTGGAGAGAAAATGTTCCGAGAAAAGAGCTGGCTGATCGTCTGGTGTAATTGGATTTGTCTTAATTATAGCGTGAGTCTGCTGTTCAGCCAGGGATTCCGATAGAAAATGTGCTATCCGTGTGTAAAAAAGAAATATTCTTTTATATAAATGAAAATTACATTTATTAATGGTTTATGACTTTTAGGTGTACAATTCTTTAGACTTATTATTTATGCATATTCAAATAGTATTATTAAAATTATACATACGTTACACATGCATAGCAAATAAAAAGAAAAAAAATTAAAATTTATATATACGAGTACATTGAAAAATGTTTTTAAAATAAGAACATAAAATTTTACGATAAAAAACATAAAACTAAAAAGAGATATTATTTATTTTGATATTCTCATCTAAAAAAATAATATAAATTAGTAATGTAATTCATTTACTAAACACTATTGTTTTTCACTTAAGATTATGGTATGACCCTACCGGTTTCAAGGTTTTCACCTCATCATTAGGGTTAGAATAAACAAGACTTTATTATGACCGAGTTGGTATCGACAGACTAGACAACGTATCTTATTTTAACCGTAATGGAGAACCGAAATAATCCAATGGATACCATTGGGAGAACCGAAATAATCTAATGGGTACATATTTCGGATATCCATCTGGAAAAGGCATAAAATGCCTAGAAAAAGACCAAAGAATCTTTGGACGGATAAAATCAGGAAGCATGGCAGCATCACATGGCACCAACAAGCACAAAACCAAATGATTTGGAGTTGACATGGGGAGACCTTCACCCTGCAGTGGATCATCCCATGTTGACTGGCAATGATAATGATGACTTACCATTACGATTTTTAGTGACCTGCCGAATGTCTTATCGTGAAACACATACATAGCCTCTTCTACATCTATATATATTATTACCTTTTTATACATTTTCTACGATTTCTCCGACATTCCATTTTCTTCTTTCAAAATATCAAGCACTTGATCCAAAGTCTTGTTTCTTCCCCGTCAGTCACATTTGGACTGTAAATTTGTTTCGTTAGACTTTGTTCATTTATTTGATCCACATGCCCAAAACATCTCAACATGGTTTTGTTCATCTTACTCAGCATATTAACCTTTAGTTCACCTTCATTTCTTTATATTTATTTCCGTGTTTTGTCATACATTGCCACCGTATGTATTTTTCTCAATGCACGCCATAGAAATATAACGTTTATTTTTCTCTGTGCACGCATATCACAGGACTGCGAAAAGAGTTTACCTTACCAATTATAAAGAAGGAAGATAAAATAAAAACAACATAATTACTTTCAACTCGTATATGGAAAACATATGTTGGGAATTTAAAAATAAAATGTGGAAATATTATCGACACTCGGAG
Organism: Odontocerum albicorne; assembly: GCA_949825065.1. Lineage (NCBI taxonomy): Eukaryota > Metazoa > Arthropoda > Insecta > Trichoptera > Odontoceridae > Odontocerum > Odontocerum albicorne. Next base: position 40,417,117 of record OX463844.1, read on the forward strand.
ATAGCCAGAATAAAAATTAAACCCATTTTTCCTTACATGAAGAGAATATGGTTTTTGTTTTATAAAAAATTACGTATTTTATCTTTAAAATTATAATATTTCATAAATTATTAACGCAGAAACTTCTTGAAAAGTTAGTCGCCTTCTTAAGTAACGTGTTTTTAATTTGGTGACCCTGCGTACACCAGAAAATTTTCAGAGGACCAACACTAACTTTCACAGTCAGATTCAAAAACTTTCAACCCTCTGCAAAGGCGGCAATTTCGAAAATGCATCGTATGAAAAGGAACTTAAAAGTAGGTTAAATCAACTTTTTGAAGGGATACACTTTATTTCATTGAGTTTTTTTGAGTAAATGAAGCGTTAGATTATTAATCAATTTATCTTAAATATGAGTGTTAATCAATTTATCTTAAAAAGTATTTTTTATGATTTCTATTATCAGTCATACTCTTTACACGCTTTCTAGTCATGTTCGCTCAATAATAAAATTTTGTAATCATCACAAAATGTATTCGATCGATCTGTTTTAAAAGGTCACAACAAGCTTTCAAGTTGAACCCTGAAACAGCCATGTTGAGAAATAAATATGTCAATACACACTTGAATCTTGAATCGAACCCGCAACTTCCGAATCAGAAGACAGGTGTGTTCCCAACAAGGCCATGGAGATCGTCCGAGAATATTCTGTTTAAAAGATTTTCTATCTCGAATGTATGCGAATTTTGCGTTGCTACATATTCTATGTATATCTCTATGGTGTTGGAGTATGGACAGGCCAACATAAAAAGATGCTTTTAAAATGTGAGTCTGAAAGTTTCATGGGATCACAATGCCCATAACAATTAAAGCTTGAAACGGGTAAATATCGATACATAAGTTTTATCCACCGTCAAAAAGAGAAAGATAGACAATCTTGAATGTGAGGAAAAAAATAAGAGATCCTTCAATTAATATTGGAGAAAAAAATTCAAATAAAAAAACTATGAGAAGACGTTTCTCCTGGTAGAGGTCCATATAACCACGAAGATCACCAGCCTCCAAAAAGGAGAGAAAATTTAAAAAAGAAGGAGTTTAAAAATTCTTATCACTTTGATCATATACCGACTTTAATTTTTTCCACATGCGTCCGGATGAGACCAGATTTGACTGCTTGTTAATGATAAAATGTTCTCAAAAACGTGATACACACGGGAATGCTATATTTTTATGATAAATACATGATCCTTTTCAGTAGAAACGTCTGAATGAAGGATTTAAACAATTCTGACTGGATCAAACATCCACGGAATGTTACCGGGAATCCGATTAGCAGCCGGGAAATAATCGGTTTCCCAGTCAACTGAATTCTTCGAGTTTCCTGATGTAGCTCAGCATTGTTTGGTGTTTCCTCCAATTCTAAAATGCATCTATTTCGTCTTGTCCGAGATAGAATTCCAATTAATATTACAATTATCAATATAATTTCAACTTTAAATTGAATATCCGGTTTAGATAGTACGATGTTTAGTTAATATGAATTAAATCTACGAGTATAACCATAAACTAAAATGAAGTATAAGCCTTTCAGCTTAATCTTCTATAATTAAATTTTATAACACTATTCCTCCTTATATAACCTGGTGGATTTATTGTCAATGTTCTCTTCTACCTTCTCAGAAATATGTTAAAGAAATCAGATTTTTGGTTCAATAGGAAGTTTAATAATTCGATAACAATCAAGACTAGTCTAAGATAAAGTAGCATGGGAACTACTTTGGTTTAGGATGGTTGTTCATAATGACAATGTTTGATCCAAGAAAAGAAAAAAACAAATTAGCTTTGCTTAATAAATTGTTACCTCAATGATCGGACCCACAGCCCCAAAATTAGAGTCAAGGATTCAGGAAAACCTCCGTTGCCTGGTTGACAAGGCGTTTGTTTTACATACAAAGATAAGACTCGCTCCGTCCTTGGCATGCTTTAAGAAGCGACTGAAAAAACACTTAATTTCTAGTCAGTAAAATAACGTGTTTCATTCCTGATTTTTCTTTTCCTTTCCTCTCCACCATATCCTTTCCTTTCCTTTTGAATGATGATATCTCACTTTATATGAAAAATAATGTTCGGGTGATTGTTCGTCTTTGTGGGGTTCGTGGGCATGTTCTTGCGTATATGTTTATGGATTTCGTGGGGATGGATAGTCATTTGAATTATTTATGCGACCACGTAACTTGCTTCATTTACTTTTGTCTGATTGGCTGGAAGAGATTGCCACCTGCCAATAAACCCGCCAGATTGTATTGCAATAAAAGTGTCAAATAAATAAATAAAATAAAGATTTCAGAAGCAAAGCCGAATATAATAATAAAATAAAGAGGCTCATTCTAGATGAGTTTGCCGAAAAGGGTATTGTTACAATGCTATAGTACATTCGATAGTACGCATAGATGGCGAACGACGAGTCTTTGTGCCTCGAATCTTTGGTTTAATTACGTCGACTATGATTTCAACACATTAAATCATGATTGACCTGACAGTCTTATATTCGAACAGGTTACTTGCTATGCTGTTTGAATTATTGGCCTCAAGCTATTTTATAAGTGTATTTACTGTTTTCCTTTTCTCGTGACGTCGCTACGATTTTTTTTCACACTCTGGTATGTCACCACCGGAGTACGCGTTTCTTTGGTAATCTCTTTTCTCATATCTGCGTTCACAAAAAAAAAACAAAGAAGATTTTGATATTTTAGTGCATATCACGCTGAATGGAGATTTATTTTGTCCCCAATAACAACGTGAATGGTAGTGGGATTAAACTGAACTAAAATAAGGGACTAATAAATTCGAACTTTGCTTTCAACGCACATGTGTTTGTTTTTCCAGTTTGTAAAGCCCGCAAGTCCTGAAACGACAAAACATTCTGTGCCAAATATTTTGCAATTAAATGAAACGAAATTAAAACTAAACGTTAAGTTTCGCCGAATCCCATAAAATCAAAATTTATTGTTTTTTAAATGACTTTTTTATGTAACGAAATGAAAAGAAAGGTTTCGTGAGTTTATTTGAATGTGTGTATTTATTAACGACCTACACACGTATAATAACTGTAATTACCTAATTATACAAAATATTACGTGTTAATATGCAAGTACGCGAATTGCATGCAAATTTTACGTATCGATTAAAAATTAACTGTACTACACTCTCACGAATATTATTTTTACGAAATATTTAACGAGGAAAAAAGGTACAAACTGACAAAATGGAATTCTGACAATTATAGATTATATAATAATTAATACCTGTACTTAAATATCACATTTTCTTAATTAAATACGAATTCAAGAGCAAATCGTTTCTGTTTTTTTTTTTATTACAGGCCATGAGTGTCTTCAAATTTATACAGATGGTATTGTGTAATATAATGCTATTGTTATTTACAGTATAACTTTATAGGTTTATTACCATGTGGCAATTTCTTACAATCAATGAGCAATATGTTAAAAGACCTTCAGTTAAAACAGGCTGGAATCCTTTTTTTAACTTATCAGTACCCAACAGGAACCGACGCCGTTAAACCATTATTTATTTTTGGTAAGACAAGCGTTTTACATTTTTTTATGACTTGTTTAATACATGCAGACGTGGGAAAGTACCCAATCTTGTGACCACAGTCAATATCTTCTACCTTAGTATTTTTTGTAATATTTTTCTGTCAAAAATAGTGGGCTCAAAACTCGCGTTAGAGCGCCCTTGAGAAGAATCAGCTCTCCTGTCTGAATTGTCCTTTTATTAAAAATATAATGTTTCGTAACTAGGCCACTTAGCTTAAATATAGTATGATGTCTGGAAACAAATATAATCCATATATCACAAATTTATTACAAGTTTAATACAACCTTACTTTTGAGATCAGTAATGCTATATCTTTTTATTTAGCTGGACTTCTAGATTTAAAACAAAGATTCCGAGTTTCATAAAACAAGTAGCGTGGAGTTTAAAATAATTGAAAAACCAATCAAGTCCAATCATATTTATGTTTTCTATTGTAGACATGCAATAAATAGTGAATTATCGTCTATTTCGTTATTTCTGTAAGTCACTCCTTGGCATGTTACATACTGCCATTTCAAATATGTGGTCTTTGACTTCTGTTGGACCTTAGAAGAAATATGTGGACTAAGGAATAAGTGATTGCGCGATCTAGACTCGCTCATTTGAGGAAACGATAGGCTAAACCTTATGATATAGTATTATTGTTAGTTGTATTGTGGATAAAAGGTGCATGTGCATGTATTGGTTTATTGTATAAGATGCTGCACTTCAATAAACACAGTCTTGATAGATTAAATATAAGTTCTTGATGGCAAGTAGATTTCACTTCCAGGTCCAGAATGTTTAATCTTCTGCGGTGTTCGTTTTGCAAAGTCCCACATATATCAATATGTTTTGTGGTTTAAAAGCGCTTTTAGACTTAGCAATAATCAATATATAAGCCAAAGAAAAACTTAAATTCAGAGTGTAAATAATCTTAAACTAAAATCAGTATACAAATGAATCCGTAAGCAATTGAACCAGGGTTGCTTGCTTGCTTAACATGAGTGCTAACCGTTAAAACATTTTATGTTTATTTATTCAAACGGTTAAAGATCGTTTGTCAAAGCAACAGGTATAAAAAAATTAAAGAATCAAAGAATTCACATTGACTTGTAAGCAGTATTATACAATATGAAAACCAGTAAAAAACGAACCAAGTATTATAAAAATACAAACCCACATAATGTAATTAATTCATCCCAGCAAGAACAACTTAATTTAATTCTTGTTAGTAGTCAAAGTTACGTATGTGAAAGTTTACTTAACTACGTCACTGTGCTTCAAAACTGAATTGTATAGCCTTAGAAAGACAAATTCTTCCTATTTATATGTAATAAGTTGCACATAATTGAACACATTGTTTCTTGCATCAGTTTTACTTAGAAAATCAAGGGTTACATTACGTTATTTTGGGTGTTACATTAATCACCTTACAAAAGGAGAAAATGCATAAAAGGAAATTGACAATCACCCGCACTGAAAACTTGTACATTGTTCCTTTCATATATGAAACTTGAAAATGTTAAATTATTGTAAGTGAAGAGTTAAGAGTTAAGATAAAGTAGAAGTCATTTGAAGTTTCATACTAAAATTGGGCATGGTAAAATAGTAATGAATTATTTGTATCAAATACGTGGAAAAATAATGTTCAAAAGAGTAAGGAATAAGGCTATTTGCAAAGAATGCTGATTGAAAAAAGATGCACTGCTTAGGACAAAGAAATGAGTATTAAAATCGTTCACCACGCAGAAAAAATGAACGGTGAAAATTAACAAAAATGATATTTATTAGAAGAATAGAATACACTCAATTTTAGGAAAACATAAACAATGGCACGACCAAATTAATCAATTATGAAAAAAAAATGTGAAAAGCCCTGTATAATAGGAGGGTATTCTTGACGAACTGTATAGATATGACAGAAGAAAAAAATGTCTGCCAGGATAGAATAAAATATAGACCTGTGTTTTCTGCCTAGCCCCAATCGAGATATGGTCTGATGGTGATGACGATGAAAGTGAAGAGGTCAAACAGGCTCTTTTTTTTATAAGAACCGAATTGGAATCCACCAGGAATTAGGTTCGAAGTCACCGTAAAAGACAGTCGTTCGAACAACAGGCATAGGAGATTATCACATGGGTTTAAAAAAAACCCATTCGAAGATAACGACACCTAGACATACTTGTTACTTACCCTTTTGAATCTGTCCCTTCCCTTTTCTATACTTTTTTAGTATGTTGAATCTATTGTATGGAAATAATGTAACTGAATTTTATTTCTCATATATTATTTATATTTTAAAAAGCTGTATTATTCCTAAAATAAATAAATAAAAATAAAATAGAAATATTCATGAAAACAAGCAACCATCGCTTCCCCATTTTGTATCTACAAATTAGAATGATCCTTTTCACCACCAGAAAGAATTTCCTTCCACACGCGACATTACCACGGAGACGTCCTTGGCGTGTCAGCGGGGGGAAATATGAAACGTCACGTGACTTCTCATAAATAGCCACTTCCGAACAAACTCTAAGGAATATAGCCTTATATCGAAGGGCTGCTAACAAAAGTAAATAACTCCACATTTCAAGAATTTGGATTAAGCATTACAATAAGTATACTTATCGACAACTATCTCTGCCTTGTACGAGTTAATATAAAATCCAATTTTGGTAAACAATTATATTTACTTGACGAATATGATATCCGTGGGTTTTTGTTTGTTTTTATTAAAGAGCACTTGAACATCTATCTGGTTGATTTGAAGAGGCTCCTACATGGCAATAAAGTCACCGGAATGTACTGTATACAATAAAATGTCAATGGAAGATTTTGAACAGTATATTTTAGCAGCACTAGTATGAAGGTAAAAACACTTTATATTGCTGCAACTTTCATATTATATAAGAAAAAGTTAGTCTGCCTTTTAATTTGTTTAATTTGAAATTGAAAACGTTAGAGGTTTATTTAAACTAGTGAAGAAGAATATTATACATATAAGCTGACAAATCGTGCCCATTTTAAAATACAATTTAAACATTAAAATTTACAAAAAGATTTGCACGTAACTGAACTGTCAATGTATTAACATATATTCATTTTATAAAATATAGCAAACATATGTAGGTAAAACCTAATTATATACTAAACTTAAAGATAAATATATACAGTAACAAGAAATAAAAATTAACTAATAAGAAATAATTGCTAAGCCAATGAAGCGATTTGCCATTCCTCAGAAAGCTCAAAATACTTTTTGAAATGTTGATGATATCAATATTCGAGGCCTTGTTCAAAAGAAACAGCCCATGTAAGAAAGGAAGAGGATTTGTCAATATAATTCTACTTATTGTCAAACAAAAAAGATCAATATTTTTGTACCTCTAATAATTTCCTTCTTTCAAAATATCATACACATGATCCAACCATACTTTTATTTTACTTCACTCATTCGTCACACATGTCAAAACTATCTAAAAGTGCTCATCATAATTTTACTCAACACATGTCTTAAGTTCACATTTTTCCATAATCCTTTCATTTTGTATTCCGTCATACGTGTACAAAGTCACCCCATTAAGTGCACGTAAATCTCAAAAAAATATTTTGTACTTTTTCCACCATTTAAGAGCTGTGAATCCCTCACTGACTCCACACCAATGGTCTATGGATCTATACTTAGTCAGGTTTGAATACTTGTAACAAAACATATATAATTACATGTTATTATGTGCAAAAAACTGTAGAAGTAAATCAGTTATCTGAAAATAAGTACTTAGCATTATGGTATTGGTGATAAACAACATTGTTTTAAAACAACTTTTATAACAAATCAGAAAAAAATACATTATAAATGCGAACGAAAAATAAAATACGTGAGTCTTTTATCTGCAAAATAGACAAACAGTTTTCCTTAGACTTGAGGGGCAAACTAACTTTGAAGTATATTAATGGACTATGGAATATAATAATCCCTCTAAATGTTAATTGAAATGCTCCGTTTTACTGAGTAGAATCCTAATGGAAAGTAAAACATATTTTTATGTTAATTAGGATTTCTTAGGTTTTCTCATTGTCAAATAGCAGTGAATGCTGTTGAAGAATTTCGCTATCTAAGAAGCATGTATTGAGAGATTGTAAGAAAGATAAAAACATTCAAATGCATGTTGCAGTAGAGAACAACGTCAACAAATCATTAAGAATTGTGTTTGTCAATAAAATAATGGCACAATGTTTCAAAATGAGTATAGAGTGGTGTTTTAGTGCCCACCTACGAAATGCGAGCTTTACGAATACTATCTAGTGTTACAATATGTGACAGAGTGAGCAATCATCAAATAATATATTACTGTTTGTAAAAAACGAATGTTGTAAGAAAAATCAAGAAAATAATCTTAATGATATCGAGAGAATGAGTTCTGAAAGACTTACAAGACAAAAATATTAGCATTTGATATGAATGGCGTGCAAGAAAAGTTAAGATGTAGAAAGTTTGATTGGGGGAAAGGTAAAAAGCATGAAGAACAAAAGAAAATGTAATAGTATGGTTAAGGGTAAGAATATTTACGTAGAGAAAAAGGTATGAAAATCTGTTATCTCTGTCTACCGCAAAAGGGATACGTGATGGCCAGTATAAATGCTATTCTTGGGCACGGTTGTTTTTTTTTTGTGTCCAATATTTTTTTGTTTAGTATTTTCTTGAAAGCAATTTTTAAATTGAGAGATATATTTTCTGGGATAAAAACGGTTACTTTTAGCCTAGTTGGGCTCTTAATATATATAGTTTCTTAGCTGCACTGTTTTCCAACCTTCCTGGACTTTTTTTAGATTTAATTTTTTTTTCAAATAATGAGATAGTACCTCCTTCAAAACAAAAGACAAGAGAGGGAAATAAAATACTAAAGGGTTGCATTTAAACAGTTTGGGTTAAGTAATCAAGGGTTTAAATATTTTTCGTTAGATTACTTGAAATTTGTGGAATTGATAGATAGACGCGTCAAGAAAAATATACAAATTATACGCATTACGTGCAAAACTGGTCGATGGATCCCTTACACCTTTCATACAGGCAGAAAGTGGCCAATATCATTCAGCATATATTAAAAACTATTATTTTGATGATTTATTGTATTTATTTAATTTATTTTTACATTTGAAACATGTTTAACAAAATTACATCTAAAACAAGAAAAAAAATGTCAAGTCTAAATATAACGTAATGCCAACAGTAACAATGCATATTCATGCTTCCCTGTAAAGTGAATTTACCTACAACATTCATTAAGAAGTTTAATCCTCAATTTATCCACCGATATGTGAAAAATATCGATATCAGAAAATGTATAATATAACAGATTTGCTGGAATAATTAGTTGTATGTTTCCTAGACTTGACTTGACCGAATTTTCGAGGACCTCTTTTAAATATATTTAGAATTTTTTCAAATACTAATATATAGTAACATACAACCTACCACTTCGTTTGATATGAGTGCTAGACACTCTTATTGTAACATACATATTTCAAAAATGAAAGCTCTCATATATGATATACTTGTATGCAGATGGGGTTTGATGGTTGCACCAGAAAAAAACAAAATGATAATGCTTCTTCAAAGAGAGAACAAAATAGCAAGCTCCTGAGGTTGGAAGTGAGCAGGTCAAAATCAAGTTCAATATCGCAGTAACAAACTGCTTGCAACATTTTGATACTGTACGATTTAACGACATATGCTTTAATAACCCCTTAACTTTTTATTTCGTTACATGCCGTTCAATATCCCACATAGAAAGGCACGAAACTCACAGTTTATCATCGCACGTGTTGAAAATACTACAACACACGTAAATAGTTTAAGCAGACAAACTTATATCAGACTAGGACCCATTTTTTTCTGGTACTATCGTGAATCGAACACCAAAAACTTGGTGGAAGTCAAAATTATAACTAATGACGAATAGTATGATGAATTCTAAGTTAAAGTGTGTAGGATGAAAATAGATATGCAAATGTAGATAACAAGTGTGTTTGTTAATTTTATATTTTGTTAGACCGCGGTGTGTGGACTGGGATTTTAAATCATATCAATAAATTATTTTTTGTTAAGAGAAAACACGATTCAATAGGTAAGTCAATTAAATATCAGTTGATATAGCGCTCAATATCTACACAGTACCCTTAAAAAGTAATAAAATGGGCCCTTATCTAACATAAGAGATCGTCTGATAACAATCCTAGTACGTGCCCAATAAGTAATTGTTTGAGTGTTGTTACCTCTTCATGTGCATTAGTGTTGCCAATGCGTGGAAAGATTGGCCACCAGTTCTAAATCTACTCCAATATTTTTAAGCCCGAAGGCTCAATTACTGGGACCGAAGATAATATTGTCTCCCGGCCACGCTCTTCAACATATCCAAATTTCCAATTGAGATATGTTGATAAAAGGAGTTTCATATTTTTGTTATGATGGGCGATCTCTTGTGACGATGAAAATTGTTCTGTGACAACATCGCTGATGTAAATACATATTATTTTATTATTTCATTGATTTTCTACTCAAGTAAACAACCAAACTTGCAACGCGAACTCATATAAATTCCGATGAAATAAGGTATAAAAGCAAAAACCCAGAAGTACATTCTGTTTGACAAGAACGTGTATGGCGAAACCCGAAAAACTATTTGGGATAAGGCATTAAAAAAAATACACACATACAACATTATATAAACCGTGATGCTTTATTGTTAATAAGTTGTTCAATCGCCTTCACTAGTAATAATTGCCCGGCATCTCCGAGACATACTTTCCAATAATTTTATAGCATAATCTAGGGCCAAAGACTTCCATATATGTAACTCTGCTAAAAATCGAACTAGGGAATGTTTGAGCACACGCACCGACTTTTTGAACTAATATTAAAAAGCAGAGTTTTTATGTAATTTTTAAAATTCTTAAACAAAACTGGTTTAATAGGTTTCAGTTTGAAAAACGCTGTGTTATAGGCAGCATCCAGTGGAAGTTTGCCATAGATAGATATGTATCTCAGTGGACGGACAAATGGCCGGCCATTCTCGGCCTGGGGAATACTTCTTATGAGGCGGGAGGACGTGATGGCTGCTCTCAGGGCCTATCAGGTATTGAGCCGCCTGTATTCGAAACTCAAAGATGCTGGCGCTATTAAAGAAGGGTAAGGTTTGTACTTAAATAAAGTTTCCATTAATAAACGCTAGTTTTATTGCCTGAGAATGATTTTTTTTATTTTTTTTTTTTAACTTTTCATTATAAAACAATCTAAGGAAATTATTGCCAGGTGGCAATTTCTTCCAATCAATTATACAAACGTAAACTAATTAAGTTACATGGTCGCAAAAAATATTCAATTTTGTTAGAAGGGCGATACATAAATGTAACTAATGACATGTTTCAACTGAATTTTGTCTGAACCCAAAAGTGACGATTAACAAAAGTGCCTAGGAACAACTTGAATTAATATTGAAGCAATAGAAGGGGACAAACATATATCCAACATTTGAGTAAACTGGGCTGATAAAGATAATTAACCATAAAATCATTCTAATGAAGGGTGAGTTATTTGCATAATTTATAATAAATAGTGTTTTTTTTTTTTGGTTTAGTCGATTCCCGGTGCGGAGGGTACTATCAACTTTCAAACATCCTAAATTTTAACCAAATTAAAGGAAAAAAATATAAAAAATATATATAAAGGAAAAAAACACAAAAATATTAAAACGTTTCTTTCAGATATAATACTACTTGATCAAAAAGTATTAGGACCGGCCACCGTGTGGCGCTGTCAGTCACCCGATTGGAATTCTTTTTTTTTGTTAGGTTACCACATCTATCATTGACACTTCCCTCTAAATTTCAGCGTCATAGCTTGACATTTGTAAAAGTTACGCTGTACTGAGTACATCTACCTTTGTGCGTGTTTTCGATTTTTTACAAGTTTGAAAATGCCATCAACTGTGCATCAATTTTGTGTGAAAAACGGATTTAACGGTCCGCAGAGCTTGGAAATATTGGAGAAGTGTTTTTGGTGGCACGAACGTTTCAGAAGTGGTCGTGAGTCGGTCGAGGATGACGAACGCAGTGGCAGTCGAAAACCGATGAAAACCGATGAAAACATCGATAAAATCAAAGAAATGTTGGCCGAAAACCGCAAATTGACCATTAGAGCGATGGCAGAGGACTTGAACATCGCTTATGGATCCGCTCAAGACATTTTGGTTAGCGATTTGGGCCTCAGACGGGTCGCTGCAAAACTGGTGCCGAAACACCTCAATTTCATGCAAAAAAAGGACCGCGTTGAAATCGCGAAATACATGATTTCCATGAGTTTTTGACCAAAAACAACACGACTACTATCCAACAGATTTTGAATTCACCTGATCTGGCTCCCTGCGACTTTTTTCTGTTCAACCGACTTAAAAAACTGCTTCGCGGAACACGTTACAGCACCCGAGAGGATGTCATGAAAAAATCGAAGATGGCTCTGATGGACAAACCGAAAACTGAGTACCAGCGGTGTTTCGAGGATTGGATCAAGCCCTGGCGTAAGTGCGTTGCAGTCGATGGGGAGTACTTTGAAGGAGACCGTATCGATTTTGATGAATAAACTTGTATTTTCGATTTTATGAATAAAGTCCTAAAAACTTTTTGATCCAGGTAGTATACTACATAAATCACAAAATTTCAAGTATCAAATTTATTCCTTTCGAAGCTGAAAATAGTTTACGAAAAAATATATCTTTGGAATTTTTTTACAGACCATTCAAGTCACAGTTGCTTTGTTGTAAACTTAGGACAAGATCTTCAGTCACCATTAGTGGTAATGAGAAAAGTTTGATAATGTTTGTGATAACTGGAAGAACAAAGTCCCAAGATGAACATCTCAGATGCGCTTATTGGAGGAAATTGAAATTATTATATGCTAGCCAGTTTGTATAGTATATAGTACAATAATAGTGCAATACTATATAATATTTAAACCTGGAGCGGCCCTGGCTAAAACTTTTCTTTAGTAACGTTTTGTACATTCGTAAGGCTCAATGTAACCTTTGGGCTGTAACGGAAAAAAATACTTTGAATTATTTTACTTACTTTACTCCGTGTACGCGTTACGAGATAAGCAAGAAGAATGGATTTGTTTTTCTCGAATGTTTTTTTTTTCGGCATTCATATTGTGATCTAATAGTGAGAGTGCATCTTGAGAGATAGAGATATTCACTGGGATTTCACGACATTAGTATCGAATTGGGTTTATATGATCAATGGGAGTGATTTTGTGAATGTTACGTTACATATTAAAAAAACTGATATTAATGCTTGATTTGTTTTTAATGAACGGAAACGATCAAATCAATGATATATTTAAACTACTGCTGATGGAATAATAAAGTAAATTATTATTAAATATTCTTAATAGATTCGTATTTTATTTAAAAAAAAATAGTAACCACATTAGCTAAGTATTTTTCTTAAATATGGTAATGTTGAATAATTAAATTTCTATTCATTTTAACTCCTTCTGTAAGGTAAAATGTAGTTTGAAAGATCAATTTTTGTGGTAATATAAACTACATGACAATATATACTAGACTGTTTATTCCACTTTTTTGTGACGGTATAACTCTACTGGTTTCAAGGCTTTCACCTCATCTTCAGGGGAGCGCAAACAAGACTGAAGATGAGGTGAAAGCCTTGAAATCGGTAGGGTTATACCGTCACAAAAAAGTGGAATAAACAGTGTTTGATAAAAATAAATTACAATGTCTTTAAACCTCCACAACGTTAATGCTTTAACTATAAACAACATATACTAGTTTGTTAGGGCCCACCTTGATACAACTAATGTAAAAAATAATACTTTGCTTTGGCGGACTAAAGCTTAAAGTCAGATTAATGCTGTTGAGATGCATGTACTAAGAAATAAAATGTGGAGTATCAATGCATGAAAAAAGACAAATTGAAGAAATCAGATATTAATGCATAGATATTAGGTCCTTACATATGAAATTGGCGTTTTGCCGTACTGGCAACTTTGATCTCAAATATCTTCTCTTTGGTTAGGAATTCCAAATTAAAATTTATACAGCTATTTACTCAAGTATTTGTGTTTCGAAAATTATAATTCATTTGTTTTTTCCTCAATTGTTTTTTTTCTTTGCGTCACTCAGTTTACAAAATGGAAAACTTGAAATATCGTGTTATTTACGAGTACGAGTTCCACCGTGGCACCAGTGCTGCAGAAACGGCTCGAAGGATTAATGATGTGTATGGCGACGGTGCCGCAAAAGAAAACACAGTGCGTTTTTGGTTCCAACGTTTTCGTTCTGGAAATTTCGACCTGCAGAAGAAGCCCCGTGGACGGCCGGAGACCAAAGTTGATAATGAAGAATTGAAGGCTATTGTGGAAGCGGATCCATCGCAAACCACGTCCGAGTTAGCTGCAGGCTGCGGTGTTAGTGATAAAACTGTTTTAATCCACTTGAAGCAAATTGGGAAGGTGAAAAAGCTTGAAAGGTGGGTACCTCACGAATTGAGTGAAGCAAATCAACAAACGCGCGTTGACTGCTGCGTTGCATTACTCAACCGGCACAATAATGAAGGGATTTTGAATCGAATCATTACCTGTGATGAAAAGTGGATCCTGTATGATAATCGGAAGCGCTCATCGCAATGGCTGAACCCTGCCGAACCAGCCAAACCATGCCCCAAGCGAAAATTGACTCCAAAAAAGTTACTTGTGAGCGTTTGGTGGACTAGTGCTGGTGTCGTTCACTATAGTTTTCTTAAATCTGGCCAGACGATTACGGCAGATGTCTATTGTCAGCAACTGCAAACCATGATGGAAAAGCTAGCTGCTAAACAACCGAGGCTGGTTAATCGCTCTAGGCCACTGCTGCTTCATGATAACGCTAGACCACACACTGCACAACAGACGGCTACCAAATTAGAAGAGCTTCAATTGGAATGTCTAAGACATCCACCGTACTCTCCGGACCTTGCCCCAACAGATTACTATTTTTTTCGAAATTTGGATAACTTCTTGCAAGGGAAAAAATTCAACTCCGATGGGGCAGTCCAAACCGACTTCAAAGATTTTATTGATTCCCGTCCGAATGGTTTTTTTAGTAAAGGGATCGATGAACTACCTATGAGATGGCAAAAGTGCATAGATAGCAATGGTACATACTTTGATTAAATAAATATATTATATTAAAAAAAAATCAACTTTATGTTCCTCCCAAACAAAACGCCAATTTCATATGTAAGGACCTAATATTATAGATGGATGTTTTAACTAATATGAAGAAATGTGCTTTAATATGGTTTGGACATGTGCAGAAGTTAGTGGCAAAAGAATGACTAAACGAGTGTACAAGTCAGATGCGTAAGTAGATCGAATAAAACATGGCCAATCAAAGTGGACCTAATTTTAAAAGAAGGTAAAATGAGACGTATGATTCATACGGTATGAATAATACAATATTGTGCATTGCGAGACATATGAATGTGGAGGAGGCGATTGTTGTATGCTAGAATAGAAAAGTTTGATGGTCTGTTCTCTCTTCCTGATGATATGTACTAGTATGTAGGTAATATAAACTTGGTAATGCTGATTTCAAAAATAATAATAGATGAAACAGTTTTCGCTCTGCACGACAATATGCATACGTTCTTTGGCGGTCTATTGGCTTATGTTTAAAATTTTATTCAATGTTTTTCGTTGAAGAAAGCAAAAGTCAATATGTTATAATTATTTAAAATAAGTGGTAGTATGGACACAGGACTTACAATAAACATTTACTTGTCCGTACATCAAGATTACACGCTCTGTATATTGTAAGGTCTGATTAATACGAATGATAGGGCGATATCTCTATTGCCTCCCACTGCCAACCCATTACATAATTAACAGCCAATTGTCCGGAAAGGAAATGAATTATTTAAGACATTCATTCTATTGCTGTTGGTTTTATTTCGTACCAAATATTTTTTGAAAACCTTTTAAATTTTTACCTCTTCAAAAGCTTTTAATTTTTACCTCTTCAAAAGCTCAAAAAAATTATTGATAAATTTAAAACATTTTCTTCTTTTCATTTCAGCTATAAAATTTAACTGGTAAAAATAATTCATAATCTTCTACGTTTAAATTTTCAAAAGTGTGCGTGTTGCTTAATACTTCAGACTCGTGGGAGAGAAAATTGAGTAATTAGTCGTATAGGAAATTGGAAATAATTCATTTTCATTACTCTAATTTTGAAAAGGACATGTGAAAAATGAATTAAGCCTGAGTCTTAATTTTCTCGTACAATAAACATTTTTTACAATATCACATTTTAAATGTATGAGGGTCTTCCAGAAAGTAAGGTTACAACATTTATGTAGGATCGAAAAATCCTTGTATTTAATTGAAATTCACAGGACACTTCAAAAATATATTTAACTATTTTTCAACGTAATCGCCATCGAGATCAATACATTTCCATAGTCGGGGCACCAGCTTTTGTATGCCAGTGTCATAGACCTCCACCGCCAGCTCTTTCAGCTACTTTTTCACAGCTTCCTCGACCTCCTGATCGTTGGAAATTTGTTGGGGTGTAGTGACACACCCACGTCTTATTTTCCGTCACGATAGAGTCCAGAAAAGCTTCTCCCTGCTGTGCAAAACGACCCAAAAATTCACGCGTGGCGGTCGCGCGATTTTGACGGTGCTCCGGTGTGAGCATTCTGGACACCCATCTCGCACACAACTTCTTGTAACCAAGTTTTTTCCGACACAATATTACCAAGGAGACTTTGAAAAATGTGAGGAAATTCTTCGTGAAGGTCGTCAAGCAGCACGGCGGTCATTTCGAACTTGTTCTTCAATTTTTGCACAAATTCGTCAGAAATCCCTGCCTTGCCTCGTCTTGAGTATCAGTACGGCCTTCTATGAACAACCTAACCCACTTTGTGACATGTTGTCAACTCATCACATCATTACCATAAACTTCCACGAGCTTCCGATGGATATTCGCGGCGGTATTGTTCTGCAAAGTCAAAAAACTGATGACCGCGCGGGTCTCGCACGGACGATAGTTGGCGGGAGTGCGTGACGACCTCTCCATCGGAAGAATTTACTGTGACTGAACAAAATAGCCGACAAACACGCGGGACCAAACAAATTAACCGTTAGGATCCCCCCTACACGCCAGGTGCACCAACTTTGAAGCAAAAAAATTCTCCCGGCCTCAGAAGCCCTTGTAACTTTAGTTTCTGGATGACCTTCGTATATGTCAATATTTTTATATGTTTCCATCATGAAACAAACAATCTTCGAGACTAAGTAGTAAGATGCTCATCTTCTACCCTAGAGGTTTGATTTTGATTCCTTATGTTCACAAAAAATTGATATAAGGCTTCCAGTCTGGTTCAGAGTGTATCAAAGAAACTATCACCGCTCAAGGTGTTTTTATTTACACGAACAACGATGCTAGTTACGCATATATTTTAATAAATGGTTAATTACTCGAAAGTTTGTCAGGCTGAATGCAATATTGTTTTTCAACGTTGTCTCCTGACAACGCTCTTCCAAATAACCGCATCACTAATGCAAACATGAGGTTTAACTATACGAATGAATGATTTAAATGAGTTATTGTAAATATATTGGGTGTTAACACATGAATGGTTGAATTAAAATAGGCACTAAGTACCAAAAAATACAAAAAAAAAGTATGCAGTTTAGTTCTATATGTCATATATAATGAAACTGCATACTTAGTTTTTTTTGTTTTTTTTTTGGTACTTAGTGCCTTTTTTAATTCAACCATTCACATGTTGTGTCCGTTTTTTTTTCAAATTAAAAATGAGCACCGAAAGTAAAACAAAATGATTAAAGTTATATGTTATTCGAAAGAAAACTTTCTGTTCTACAAGATATTGTGTTTGCTTTTACGTTACATATATAATATTATTTTATTTGATTACAAGCCCTCAAAATGGAATGTCAAGTAGATGAAAGTGAGCATTTTCGACACCTCCGTTCGACAATTGATTTTTGTTGTTTTCACTCAAAACATGTGAAACCCAAGCGCCGAACTTTTGGACTTTTTCAATTGATTTAAGATGGTGGTATACAGTCATGTGACCACAATTCATCTACTCAGCCAATTCTACGGTGGTTTGAAGGGGCTTATTATGAATAATATGGTTTAAGCGGTCCTCATCGAAATCCAAGTTTGATTCACTTGATCGAACTAATAAGTTACTCTTCCACGCACATTTCTGACTTGTATACTTGCTTTGTCATGATTTTTTTTCTACCTGTCAAGACAATCTTAAAGCTCCTTTCAGTATTTTACTTATAATATCCATTTTATCCATTCATTTATTTCTGTTGTCTTCATTTCGCCTTGTTTGTTATAATTACATTTTATAAATTTTCATAAGTATACGCATCTCCACAAAATTAATGTAAATGTTATCCTTTTCCAGCAAGGGAAAGCTTCCCTTTCATACGTTAAGGTGGACACCAATACACTATTATGTATACTACATATAGTATGTAGAACGAATTAATGAAAAAATACTAACAAAACAAGTATGTAGTACAAAATCTAAGGAATAACAGGGGAAGACCAAGGAAAATAAGTTTTTTTTTAATAGATATGTCCAAAGTCATAGGTATCCTTATACTCTCGAATACTAGACGGAAAAAATGTCTGTGCCATTCGAGGAGAATAGCACAGCGCGGGGTTTGAACCAACCTTTCCGCAAGTCCAGTGCTTTACCACCTCGCGTTTTGAATAGAGGAAACCGAAATTCAGAGAAATAACAACGTTTTTTTTAAGGTGTATGGATATAGGAGAAGCGAATAATATGTGTCGAGATAAGAAAGCCAGACGCTGTGTCCTCTCTGCATACTCTGATAGGGAAGTTGTGTGATAGTATATGTATATAAAATTAAACATATTTTTCAATGGCATATAACGGAGTGGTGTTATGATGAATGTCACTCAAATGTATGATGTTTGAAGTTTCTGTAAGGTATATAATTCAAAATGCTAAAAAAATGCCATGAGGCGAAAAAATTGCGGAATTCGAACAAATTTTAACATAGGCATTAAAATAGCAGACCAAACACGTTTATCATGAGCATGTAAGTTCCGCAATACTAAAAGGACTAAGTTTATATGTCCCCATAAAAATATTCGTTCAAGGAATCACCCTCTGTTCTACATTTCAACTTCCAGAACGCACATCATGGCATAACAATCCATCATGCGTTGAAAACGATTACCTAAAATATCATTCACCATGTCGAACTCCTCACGGTGTGTAACTATAGGATCCTCGAAACAAGAAGGCAAGAATCCATTGCAATATTCCTACTAAATATATTTCAAGGTTGCTTTAACTGTCACGCGATTCTAGAATCACTAAGTTTATATGTACCTAATAAATATAGCCGTGCAAGGAATCACCTTCTGTTCTACATACCAACTTACATAACGAATATCATGGCTAAGCACACAGTCACGCGTGGTATAGTAGAGATATTGAACCAGCTGAGTGACACCGTGGATATACTATTAATATCACTTAACAGTGTACGAAGAATCCTGGCTTATATTCTTCCTTACGAATAAGCTTACTAGTAGCAGGCCCTCGTTGCAAACAGGAGAAATCCGTCTAATGTCATAAATAGAAAACAAATTAAATATTTTTGTTTGTCATGTATTCAATTTAAATCGTGTCTTCAATCCAAGTATTGCGATCATCCCATATCAACTTTTCGTTTTCAGCATAAGCACTCGTCATCCCTTGCCTTTTGTAACGATTTCTGAAATAAATACACAACTGTTTTCCACCTTGTCACTCCGCCGACCTCTGCTTCTTTCACTTTTCACACTTTTCTCCAAAATGGACTCCGATAGATAAAATACATTTTAGAATAAAATCTGTATATTTTTAGACTTTTTCAACCAAATTAGCGCCAACTTTGATACATGGGAGGAAAAAGTGGAAAGGAGCTGAATAAATGTGGTGCAAATACGTGCATCGAGATGAATACGGGGGTGTTGACAATGTTAAAAAAATTCAATAAAGTTAAAGTATGAATGTGAAATTAAGATACATGCACACTTATTATTTACTTATCAAGTCAATGATAATTTGTGAAAGAGGAATTAAATAGTTTATGAACAATTAATAAAGAGCATCCACTTATTTTATCATGTTTTTATGTCCTCAATAAGATACAGGTAAAATTTAAGTTTACTGGGGATACGACAAACAAAAACTAACAAATCCAATATCATGTAAACAAAACAAACCCAATTCTTCTAACCAATCAGACAAAAGTAAATGAAGCAAGTTACATGGTCGCATAAATTATTCAAATGACTATCCATCCCCACGAAATCCATGAACACATACGTGAGCATATGCCCACAAACCCTACAAAGACGGACAATCACCCGAACATTCCTTTTCGTATAAAGTGAGATATCACCAATCAAAGGAAAAAGAAGGAATGGTGGAGAGCAACGAAAAGAAAAAAAATCAGGAATGATACACGTTATATTACTGACTAGAAATTAAAGGTTTGTTCAGTCGCTTCCTAAAGCATTTTTCGGTCGCTTCTTAAAAAAATTTATTATGTACATAAATAATACATATGTTATATACCATTACGCCGTTTACCTGTTGGGGAAGGTGGAGAGAAGAGAGCGGCAGAATTTCGTATCGTGACACACAACCTTCGCCTCTTCTACATTCATACAACTCCTACAATTTCTCCGACTTTTACATTTCTTCGCCTCAAAATATAATTCACTTGATTCAACCATACTTTCGTTGGTCTTCTACTACCACGCCTTTCACTAACATTTGCGTACAAACTACAGAACAACTCTAACTTAGGATCGATTTTACGATGTTACTTGCTTAGATATTTTCCATCCTTCGTGGTGTTACTTGCTTAGCAGATATTATAAACACAATAAATAATCGTTAATTGTCCACCGTGGGAATTCTTCGGTCTTATTTAATCATTTTGTATTTTATGTCACTGTTTTGGCAGTCAGTTAGATAATACATATACGTGTGATTTCTGTAATTCGCAAAAAAATGTTGCCCTTTTTTCAACAGATCCAACGGTGGCGGACGTGCTAGAGAAAAGACAAATTCAATAATCATCCCCGGTTGACGACCATTAAAAATGCATATTTTATTAATTTCATAACATTAAAATTATTAATAAATGAAAATTACTTAAATCACTGACAATTCTGTTTTCAGTGTACGGGTCACCAACGTGATGAATATAATTTGAAAATATTTTACATTTAAAGGATATATTTGTTTCAGCTTTGATTTTCAATGCTTCATTAGTCATCATATTTGAAAACTATAATAATAACAGTATAAATATAAAAAGAATAAATATTATTTTATTTTTCGTAAATAAAATAAAGATTATTTTATTTTATTTATTTATTATTTATTATTACACATGACAAGAAATATACATTATTTGCGAAAAAACAACAGGTAATTTAATTAAGACATAGATTATTTTAATGGATCTGGGTTTGTCGTCTTTCATTTGTCGTATCCCCAGTAAACTAGGATTTTGCCTGTATCTCACTGAGGATATTTAGCATGAAAAAATAAATCGATACTTCTTTCCGATTTTCGATTACACAAAACAAAACCCCGTTGCACGTTCTCATCAACCTGACAAACAGTGATACTCAATTACAACTGGAAACATCATGCGGAATCAAACTCTTCACACATCATCACTTCAGAAAGAACAGACTTGTTCATCCCATAATATACCGCACACAATCATAATAATAAAAACAAAAGTAAAACCAAAAATTAACCCAAAATGAAACAAAAATAAAATAAAAATATATACTATGAATGTTTTGATACCATACTCGTTTTGTTTAGATACTTTATTTAGTAATTACGTACTTATTTGTTTAGATACTTTACTTACTATTTACGTACTTACGAGTATTTGTTTAGATGTTTTAAAATAGTGGGTGTTGAAATACTGATTGAACAAATCTATAATAGACACATAGGTTGATTTCCATCTGGTAATACGCCCGCCAGATTGTATTCACAATAAAATGTTAAGTAACTCGTTAAAGAAGAATACGAAAAAGTGAAATTTAAACAAGGTGTATGTAATTCTAAAAAGATGTAAGGTAACAAGTTAAAAATATATAAGAGGGTGAATGAAAGAAGAAAAAGTGTGTAGTGTATGTTACGATAAAAAAATTAGCGCTCTTGCATCTCTGTTTACCTTGACAAGGCAGTTACGTGAACTAGTGCGTTTGTGTATTTTTAAACGTTTTAAATATTATCTTTTGCTTCTTTTTTTTTAAATTGCTAGGCATGTTCAATTAATAAACGTACTCGTACATATTTGTAAATATTATATAACACAAAATTATTTTCCTTCGTAATTTTAACAACCAACAAACTTTATCGTGCTTAAAAAAATTAAATAGAGGATGTAAAATTCATACGGCAAGTCGCATAAAAATAACGTTGCGAGGCAGGCAATATAAAAGAAAGATAAAATTTTTGTTTGCACACACGTCATTGGAATTTTATTTCTTCTATAGAAGTATGTTATTAAAGTGGAATCACCTCAATAAACTCATTTTCCCCAATAATTTTTTTCATATGCTTAATAAATTATAGAAATAAATGACATTTTTGTCAATATGGCATAAATACATGATATAACATACGTCTACGATGTAGAGCCTGCGAGAGATTCATTACTCTTCGTTCAATAATCAATCCAATTGATTATTGAACGAAGCATAAATACATGATATATGGCATAAACCAGTGGTGAACACGAAATTGAACGAAGCATAAATACTATTGAACAATTGATTATTGAACGAAGCATAAATACATGATATATGGCATAAACCAGTGGTGAACACGAAATTGAACGAAGCATAAATACTATTGAACGATTGATTATTGAAAGAAGCATAAATACATGGTATATGGCATAAACCAGTGGTGAACACGAACAATATGGCATAAATACTTGATATAACACACGTCTACGATGTAGAGCCCGCAAGAGATTCATTACTCTTCGTTCAATAATCAATCCGATTGGGCGGGATATTATGAACGACCTTTAACTGTTGCAGATCTTGTAGTGTTTAACGGTGTGTTAGAGATATGAGTGGTGTGTACAGCTTTAGAAATCACTTGAACCCTTTTTGAGAGATGTAATCAAAAGTATGATAATATATGATACTAAACTCATATACTACACAAAACGTAAAACCGAAAATGTAACGGTCAAATATCAGAAGTCTATGTAAATTTATAAGTTCTTGTCAGAAGTATCAGAAGTCTATGTAAATTTATTAGTAAATTTATTAGTCTATGTAAATTTATTAGCACTTATCTTGGTAACCTTTTCTATGGTTTTCTTATCAAATATGTTTTTTCAAACGTATGTAGATGCGTCGAAGCATTTTATCTAATAGGCACGGCCACCGCCTGCGTATCCTTAATTAACATTGGTTTTGTTTTTTTTTAATATGTCAGTAATAGTGAGTTCAAATCTCGGGTTAGACCACTTTCTTTTCAAATACAAAAATTTCATTTCCTTTTTTAGGTTTTTATTTACAATTTTTTTCGAAAAAAAAATCATTGTAAATAATTGTTGTTTTCTTACAATATTAGAACAATTGTATATGTTGAAAGAACAGAATTTTATTATCTTGTTAAATCAATCAAAAAAGGTTACTTTATTATGCCTAGATTGACTTTATATAGAATTTATGAAGGTCGCAGATATTTTTTTTGGTGCACTTGAATGCAATCAAATCTGTCACTTTATGTTCCCTAAGGTTAATAAATTAGCCTACAATATAAAATACAAAAAGGTACTTTTTCAGTCAATTTATACCACTATTGAATATCATTAAAACATTCTCTTCAGAAAAGACTTCAAAAAGTTTATTTTCTAGCTTTCTCTTTTATGAAACCTTGGAGTCTACTTAGTTATAAAATACGGTGCAAAATATCTTCTTTGTAAAATTTCACAAATACTTTTATCGTCTCCCTCCTCAAACAAAAGTAGTCAAAGTAAATAATGTACTTACATAGTTTTGGTGACTGTCAGTATATTTTCATTCAAAATTCAATTGGCATCTTCCTCCTCAGATTCGGTTCTCGCTCAGACCGAGACAGGAAGCATCCGAGATCTTCCGCAGAACATGGAGTTGCTCGGCGATGCAACCAAGAGGAAAATTGGCTCGGTGATCCTTAACAGGATCCATTACAGTACTATGAATTACCCCTAATTACCCGTCCCTGTTGCTCTGTACGGATAGGCAGCGAGGAGATTTAATTGTTTCCTATTTGCAGGACCCTCGCTAGGATCAATATCGCATGCATTTAAACACGATAAACCCAACTTTGTTGATTTTTGGTTCTCCTAATGTTTTCAGAGGCGTAATTGCAAGATCAAACTTTTTTTAATATTTGTGTCGGAAGACAGCATTGCTGGTACCATATTCTACATGATTTTTTAAGGTGTGCTGGTAAATTTTATTTTTAATATAAAAAATGTAACAAAATTTTAAAGTGATACGCATCACGAAACAGAAATATAAAATGACTATAAATAAAATGTGTAAATACAAAAAACAACGATAGCCCCCCGTGACTTAGGTAACAAACCTCTGTCTTCATCCCGGGGGTCATGGGTTCCATGTTATTGATAACTAACAAAAAGGTTCCATGTCACCCCTGTTATAGGCTTGCTGTGGCATTGCACGTATTGCTCATAAGCAAATGGCGGCCCTGTTTATTAGGCAATGCGATTCCAGCTATAATTGTCAGTGAAATACTCAGACATATTAACGTCTGCAGGAAATGACAACGCCGTTTAATTGCTCGAACTGAAATGTTGTGTATTTTGAGGGGGTTGTTCTTTGAAACACTACTTCTTGTTTAAAATAAGCATTCCGGGTAAATACGGGATGTAGGAAAACCATTGAAAATACCTAATTTAGTAGGAACATTTTGTGTGATGTTTCATTTGTGAAAGCCACAGTACTTTATCTTTGTCACAGTACTATTTCTTAAGATGGGCGATATGCTATTTTTTCTTTCCTCGTTACATACGTATCACTGGAAATGGATAGTCAGTGAATGTAAACTTTGAATTCCTTTACTAGAAAAACCTTCACAAAAATAGTCAGTGAATATGTACTACAATATTTTCACAATAACTAGTGATAGTATATATACACTTGTCGTTGTTTGTGAATATGGACACCTGCGGTTCTTTCACTTTGAAATGTGAGACTCACAAGTGTGATCGCTTATCGGAAGATAAACATAGCTTTCTTTGTACTTCGTCATCCGTTGGTATTTTTTTCTGCGATTTTGAAGAAATGATTCTTGAAGATAACCTTGATATTCATAAAGGTTATCTTTTTAACGACGGCATTAAGGCTCATTGTTCTACTCTCTTCAGAAAATATCTGATAACTTTCTTTGACTTGTTTGTTACACGCATTTCTCCCAACCCGGGGTTTGTGAGTTCGATTCTCGATAGTACCCGTCATTTAATTTTTTTTAGCCTAGTCATAACATCTTTGTATTTCATTACACTTTCGTATTATATACAACAATCTGATGTGTTTATTGCCTTGTGACACTCTCTTCCATCAACCCAGAATGTTTCTAATACAGCATTTTGTGAAAATCCGATAATTTTTTTTAAATTGGATTCTAACGGGATTTGAATTCGCAATATCTGAATTGGGAGACAGGCATCGTTTTTATTCCATTAAAATATAACAAAATAATAGTATTTAACATATAATGTATTAAATGAGAAAATTAATTTTCAATTACTCCCCATTTTTCACGTTCATTTTGGTCGCGCACCATTGTTGGCTAACTTCAAACTCACATTAAAAACCATTTCATATCCCTTCAGTGATAGAGCGTAATTTTTCGAGTTTTCCATTATTTATACATCAATATCCTTTTTCCATATCTTTTTTTTTATTGTAAAATATATATTTTTTCCTTATCTAGATAAATTTGTTTAATTATATTCCTTTTTGTTTTTCTAATTATTATTTTAGATTTATTTTTTTACAATGTTCATCTTTCGATTTCACTCAAAACAGCCTTATGAAAAAAGGTTAGGTTTTTTGGAATAAACTGCCACTTAGCAAGAACCCCGATACTACAATTATTTTATGACACTACACAATTTTTAAACACTTAGATAAAAAAATTAAATATAGTATAGCAGTTTTTAGTCCCTATAATGCATAATATTTAGTTTATTTCATGCAAATAAATACTATAAAATTTCCATTTGCCTTGTATTAACTCTTCTTTCCTTAATTAAATATAAGAGAATTTGCCAGTTCGCAACTTAAGCCTCCGATCTGAGATGTTCTGAAATGTTGCCTCGAGGCTCATGCAACTTTTTGTTCGGTGAAACGCTGCTGAAAAACTTAACGAGGCGTCCGTATGAATAAACTTGGAAATCAGAAACTCTATTTGCTTTGAGATATTAAATTAAAAAACACAACGTACGAGAACAATTACTGTTGATAAAATAAATAAAAAAAGAACTACATTTTTGTTTACAAATAATACAACTGAAACATTTTTCCTGAATATTGTTGAAAAAATATATCAATATGTTATCTTGATATAAACTTCGAATTAAGGTTGTACTTCTTCTAGACCAAAGCCTTCATCGTAAGCTGATTGAAACAATTTAAATAATGGAAATATTACACCAAGTTTCGAATCACGAAAATAGTGACATACTAAAACTATCTGCACAGATGGGATGCGAATCTTAACAAATTTCTATGTTCGAATTTTTTTTTCCACACCACCATTTTTACTTAATGTAATTATTGTATTATTTGTATAACTACACACATGTTTCCATAAACTTTTTTTTTATTTAAAAAAAATAAAAAAATAAGCCAAAATTGCTACATAACTTAAGTACAAAACCCAAACTTGAAAATGACAAAATGGCCCCATATGATGTATATCCCTTGTGTGAGTCGAAGAATAGATTCAATGTTAATAATCCATGTATGACGATGCTTTCATTCATTTGAGTAGAACAATGGAACCATTGCTTAATAGTTCCCCCTTTTTAGACACTTTCAGTTGCAAGAGTACATCAATAGACCAATTGCCAAAAAGTTCTCGTATGGCAATACTACCTCTTGTAAGATTCGATAAATAGACCCATTACCAAAAAGTATCCGTATAATCATGCTACGAGTATCACTATTTGATTTGAGTAACATACTCATTACCAAAATAAGTAATGCTTAGATAATATTCTTCATCTTCCTCTTCTTTTAGGCCTGTTGGCCTGTTATTGTCCTGCATCATCGTTTTCCTCTTGTGACTTCGACTGCCAGCTGTCTTTCCATCTTTTGGGAGGTCGTCTTGGAGGTCTACTTGCTTGGAGGATCTTGCAACTGGCCATTCTTACGGCTTTTGGTTCCGCTATTCTGGATACATGTTTGTTCCAGAACTTTTTTCTCTGTCGTCCCTATCTGACAATATCTTCAACTTCTACATCCTTCGGATTTCTGTGTTTCGTACTCTATCACAAAGGGTGTTTTGCCAGCGATACTCCTGAGTACCTTCATTTCACTGGTTCGAAGGAAATTTTCAGTTCTGACAGTGTCGGCTCTGAACTCTATGCTGTATGTCATTATGGGGCGGACAAAGGTTATTAATTGCATTAAATATTGTAAGCACTATACAAGACAAATGTCTTTTAGAACGGGGGATAAGATTAAATTTCGTTAAATACTTCATCACTCACTCCAACTTCTAGTATATATATGAAATTGTTTTCATAATTTAATATGTCTAATAAATCATAATCGTAAATCTTTATATAGTCGATGACAGACGAGTGATAGGACGCTCCTTTACATTATTTAATAAGTCTGATAAATCATAATCGTAAATCTTTATATAGTCGACGACAGACGAGTGATAGAACGCTCCTTTACATTATTTAATAAGTCTGATAAATCATAATCGTTAATCTTTATATAGTCGACGACAGACGAGTGATAGGACGCTCCTTTACATTATTTAATAAGTCTGATAAATCATAATCGTTAATCTTTATATAGTCGACGACAGACGAGTGATAGGACGCTCCTTTACATTATTTAATAAGTCTGATAAATCATAATCGTTAATCTTTATATAGTCGACGACAGACGAGTGATAGGACGCTCCTTTACATTATTTAATAAGTCTGATAAATCATAATCGTTAATCTTTATATAGTCGACGACAGACGAGTGATAGGACGCTCCTTTACATTATTTAATAAGTCTGATAAATCATAATCGTTAATCTCTATATAGTCGACGACAGACGAGTGATAGGACGCTCCTTTACATTATTTAATAAGTCTGATAAATCATAATCGTTAATCTTTATATAGTCGACGACAGACGAGTGATAGGACGCTCCTTTACATTATTTAATAAGTCTGATAAATCATAATCGTTAATCTTTATATAGTCGACGACAGACGAGTGATAGGACGCTCCTTTACATTATTTAATAAGTCTGATAAATCATAATCGTTAATCTTTATATAGTCGACGACAGACGAGTGATAGGACGCTCCTTTACATTATTTAATAAGTCTGATAAATCATAATCGTTAATCTTTATATAGTCGACGACAGACGAGTGATAGGACGCTCCTTTACATTATTTAATAAGTCTGATAAATCATAATCGTTAATCTTTATATAGTCGACGACAGACGAGTGATAGGACGCTCCTTTACATTATTTAATAAGTCTGATAAATCATAATCGTTAATCTTTATATAGTCGACGACAGACGAGTGATAGGACGCTCCTTTACATTATTTAATAAGTCTGATAAATCATAATCGTTAATCTTTATATAGTCGACGACAGACGAGTGATAGGACGCTCCTTTACATTATTTAATAATTCCGATAAATCATAATCGTTAATCTTTATATAGTCGACGACAGACGAGTGATAGGACGCTCCTTTACATTATTTAACAAGTCTGATAAATCATAATCGTTAATCTTTATATAGTCGACGACAGACGAGTGATAGGACGCTCCTTTACATTATTTAATAAGTCTGATAAATCATAATTGTTAATCTTTATATAGTCGACGACAGACGAGTGATAGGACGCTCCTTTACATTATTTAATAAGTCTGATAAATCATAATCGTTAATCTTTATATAGTCGACGACAGACGAGTGATAGGACGCTCCTTTACATTATTTAATAAGTCTGATAAATCATAATCGTTTATCTTTATATAGTCGACGACAGACGAGTGATAGGACGCTCCTTTACATTATTTAATAAGTCTGATAAATCATAATCGTTAATCTTTATATAGTCGACGACAGACGAGTGATAGGACGCTCCTATACAAAGTAGTGCACATCATGATTCACAGTTCAGAATTGCTCTCCGTGAAGTCCTTTAACGTTCCCTTCCGTAGAACTAGACATATCGTGTTATTTCATTTGCCTACGGTCTGTATTAATTATTGAAGGAATACTATAACATGCTATACCGAGCATTCAGCTTGTATAATATGAGGCTTGCCAATATCAATATCTTCAATATTGGAGTAGCCGCCTCATGAGGTTATAATATGTAAAAAAGCATCTTGATTTCACTCAAATGGATATCTGTGAACAAATAGTGAAACACTGGAAATGTGGGTCATATAAAATTTTAATCACGAGAATTTTTATAATTCTTTCATCTTTCAGGGAAAACTTGAATCGAAATTAATGTTCATTTTAAAATAATTTTATTGCTTTTATTTCAACCAATTAATTATAAGGGGGAAGTACAGCTGGACGTCATCATCCTAGGACAGCCCACCGTCACAAACAGGGCATACGACCTGAACCAAGAGGAAGAAGAAGAAGAAGAATTAATTACAATAAAATATTTTTTTCAATAATTTAATAACCATTGATATACTCAAAAATATTTCATAAAATAAAGGAGCCAATAATTTAATCACATTATCTTAAGTTATTATATCTTAACTGCCATAGACATATATATCATTGCACCATGCCTCTTTTGGGTAGGCAGATCTCCAAACTGTTTTTTCCAAGCTTACAACTTTCGCATCCTCCACATTCAAACATCTCGTCATTCACAATCTTCTTTTATTCATTATTCCCACTTAACCTTCTTTCCAAATCTGGTTCATTTGACCCAGTCATGATCTCCTCGGTCTACCTTTACCACGGACACCTCGCACTTACTACTTATATACCCGTTTATCATTCTTTCGCCATTCATTTTCTCCATATATCCAAAACATTTAAAAACTCTTTTCTTCAGCTTGCTTAAAATATCCATTTATTCGTGATGTCTTCATTTATTTTGATGTCTTCGTTCCGCCTTCTTTTTAAATTGAAACTCCAGAAATTGTCCGTAATTCAAGCATCTCCACAACGTTTAACTTACTCTTATCCGCCTTCTGCCAAGTCCCAGTTTCACTTCCATACGAGAAAGTGGGCACCAACACACAATTATGTACTGTCACTTGGAGACTCTTGTTATTGCGCGGTTGCTAAGTATTACATTAAATGCTCCATTTGCCTTGTACCTTGTCGCTTCTCTTCTTTCAATGTCCCTTCACCATATGTAAACATACTGCCTAGATAACAGAACTCATAAGCCTGCTACAGTTTATCTGAGTTAATCCATACAGTGCACACACTTTTTACCACACCTCTTTCTATAATCATAACCATTGATTTAACTACATTTCTCAACAAGGTGCATGACCGTGCTGTAACCCATTCGAGTTCCGTGCGGAAGGTCATCCATTTAAACCCTGCTCTGTGCTACTCCCTCGAATGCCACAGGCATTTTTTCCACCTATGTAGTATTCGGGAGTGTAAGGGTACCTATGACTTCCGATATCTATATTTAATTTTTTAAATAAAATGTTTTCCTAGATATCTCTCATACAGCTCACTTACCATATAACTTAAATCATCTTCATTTTTGTAGCAATATCATAACCATATCATCAGCAAACAGAAGTCACGTACATTTATTTAACTTATTCTTTCACCATTACCATAATCTTTAAATCACTCACTAATGAATCTAATATATTTACATGACATCACATTAATGTATAAAACATAATACAGATATAACCAGAAGTCACGCGTTCTGTTTATAATGCTAATAATAATTGAATGAAGCAAAAAAATTACATTTTTTTATTTTATAAATTATGTTTACTTTTTTCATATAAATGTTTTGTATTCTAAGATGCCCTCAGTATCTGGGTGAAAATTTCAATTTTTTTTAGCATAGACTGTCCCTCCGATGTGGTGATGGTAGAATTCTTAAAGTTCCAACGCATTACACATAATTTTCTGCGATTCGTTCGGCTCGAGTTTGAAACGATCTTCCTGACTTAATCAGATTCGCTTAATCTTTATCGATATAAAAGAATTATAATATTCATCGTCTTTAACTCCCACACAATTCCTATCCCAGTTCATATTTTCCTTGAAAGTGACCTTTCACTAACTTAACACTAATTATACGTGATTTAAAGTAATTGAACCAATTGATTGATATCGCCTAATAATATAAGAAAAATCTTCTTCAATTTTTTTCTTAACGTATTAATATGAATTAGATATGTTACAGAAGAAAAACATAAATGTAAAATATAGAAAAATTATCAAGTGAGTAACTACAATAAGTCGTTTTCTTCATATTGTGTCAAAGGTAATAAATTATTTCAATTCATGATTTTCATTCTATGTGCATTCCATAAATCAATTATAATTGGTGCCAGACATGGGGCTCTTTGAACACTGCATAAAGAGTAGCACGGACTGCTCCTTAACGCAGAAACAGAGAGGCAATCTATCACACAACATTCCGATGTTGTTCTTTGTTTTTCCAATTCCTGTTTGGAACCTGTCTTGAAATTTCCTAGTTCTTAAAGGCGAAGCCTATACGCTGGTATCCCGATTTTCTCTTTATTAATTTATCCTAGCGACAGAAGGGGGTTGTTTCAGAAGCTTAGAGGGCGTAATAAAACGGTGCCTTAATTTGAATATTTATTAATTTGCGAGAAATAAAAAAAAAAAATTCAGTTCCAGAATGCTTGATAAATAACTTTATTTTGATACATGTTATTGAAAGGTTATCAAAATATGAACCATTTAGACCGTTTTAAATACTGTTACCATACAAACTCTCTTTTGCAATAAACTTTTTTTTAAAGTTTTAGTTAACTGATTTAGTTCAGGGAAAATCAACACATGTCCGAGGCGCTGAGCTCTCTTTTAGAATACAGGACAGGCAGTGGGGCTCAACTTTGTTA
Source organism: Odontocerum albicorne (assembly GCA_949825065.1). Lineage (NCBI taxonomy): Eukaryota > Metazoa > Arthropoda > Insecta > Trichoptera > Odontoceridae > Odontocerum > Odontocerum albicorne. Next base: position 40,449,197 of record OX463844.1, read on the forward strand.
CTAAGCCTATTAAAACAACACTACAGTCTCGGTGTTAGTTTTATACTGTTAGTTGATTAACAAACTTATTTGTGTCTCGTCTATTTCAATTAAAAAAATATATATATTTGAAAAAAATTTAAACAGGCTTATTTTGTAGAACTTTGAAAAAGTATTGGGTGTTAACATAAGTTGTGTCCGTTTTTTTTTTCAATTTAAAAATGAACACCAAAAGTAAAATAAAATGGTAAAGGTTATACGCCATTCGAAAGAAAATTTTCTGCTCTACAAGAAATTTAGTTTGGTTTTACGTTATATATATTATTTTATTTGACTACAATCCTTCAAAATGGCATGTCAAATAGACGAAAGTGAGCATTTTCGACACCTCCTTCTGTTCGCGTTCAATCGAGGGAATAAAGCTGCTCGCGATATTTGCGAAGTGTACGGTGAAGGTGCTATGAGTGAAAAGACAGCTTGTCGATGGTTTTTGCGTTTCAAAGACGGTAATTTCGACCTGAAAGACATGGAGTGTTCCGGACGATCAGTGGACTTCGATGAGGACCGCTTAAACCATATTATTCATGAAGATCTGCTGCTCAATAAATTCGAATCCAATATTAATGATAGATAAAAAATAAACGAAAAAATTTAAATGTAAGTATAAGAAGATGATGGCTGCGGCCATCAGACTATAAACTTTCCCACATCTGCATATAAAACATATTTGAGAGAAAACCGCAGAAAACTTACCAAAAGAAGATGAATCACGGTTGCAGATCTTCCGATGCACGTATATGATGATAATACATTCGATTTTAGGCGGACTGAAAATTTGTGTGAAATTGTCATGTGTAACTAGTTGTATAAGGTATTTCCGAGAGTTGTACCGCATGTTTTGGTTTATGGTGCCGACTTTTCGAAAACGTTGCAGTTTTCATCTTCACAGTTTGGTTATAATCACACACAAAAAACCTTATACGAGTACAACTGTTACGAATAACTGCGAAAGCTTCAAAACATATTTGTATGTATAAATAGTTCGACTATCAATTATCTATTAAATTTAAGTCTATTTCAAGAGAAGACGTCTCTATCAAAGCCAGATTCCAAGAAATAGAGATTTCATCCAAATCCACCAAACAAACGTCCTGACAGTTATAAACTGATTGATGAACTTTCACAATTGTTACATTCTTAAGGAAAAAAATTAAAATATATAAATGGATAAAGTCTAAAAAACAAAAATTATTAAATTTTTTATTGTATTTTAGTTAAAAGTCAGGCCTGCATTATCAAATAAATTCTAGTTTACTTAAACTGTAACTGAATTTTCAGGTCCCTAACAGTTTTGATAAATTACGGTTAGGTATTAAAAACGCACCTGTAAATATCTATACATTATTAACGTTTTGCAATTGAGCTGTTATACTTCAAAATACGTAAATAATTAACATTCAAGAATTTCAATAAATATTTAAGGTAATAAAAATTTAATTTTCTTGAAACGAATCACACAAATTCCAAATGATAATGTATCCCCTGCTGAAATTTCGACACTCGAAAATTTAAGCGGCAGTCACGTCAAATAACGATCACTTAAGCAATCGTAAATTTAACGGGAAGGGGTTAGAATGGTCTAGTAAATAATTATTTCAACGCCTGAAATATTCAGCGCCGTGAAGGGGTTACTGCGATAATTGGATAATAGCATATTAAATGTTTTAAAACGTTTCCTGGAAAATGCGTTTCGTCAAGTTTATTCAGAGAAATTGTCCTGAAATTGGGTCGATTTGAAAAAATAAGGTCAGTAGTAAAAAAGGTGAGCAAATTGAAAACGAAGACAGGAAATAGTCAAAGCTTTACAAACTTTATATCCATGTCACTATAAAACTTTCAACCAATCATGCCCAGAACAAGTCTCCTCCGCCAGACAATGTCAAATGTTCGACGGACTTACTCGTATTTTGTTCCTTTTCTATACATTTGGTTTTCTTAGCCGCAGTGGCTTTTGAATCATCGATGGATGCTCTTGTATTATCTAGTGTTGCTGACTTCGAAGATTTCTGTAAAAGTACTGACAACTTACAAGGCTGTTTAAGCCACTTTTTAAATATATTCACTGCGCTGCTAGTTATTTTTTTTGCTCCTGTGACGTCGGACTTTAAGTCTGTCATCGCTACTATTATTTTCCCAATCAGGTTTGTCGTCACCAGAGGAGGATTCCTTTTAGGCAGGATTTTCTTCGTCACCACGTTTAGTCGCACTTATAAAAAAATAAAAGATAGATTGAGTTGGACGGTAACTTATTTTGTTTTCCATAACAACATGGGTGGTGGGGGGTGGAATGGAACAGAACTTGATTGTCTGTTTTTTTATTTGGAAAGTAAGTTTAATACGCAGTTTTTGAAAAACGTTAATTTATTAAAAGGCAGAATTTTAAAAACGTTAAAAATAGGAATAATTTTGGAATCAGTAAGAAAACCGACCGTAAAAAATTTATCCGTGTAATGAGTTTATTATTTGTCACAAAAATATATCTTCTTGGTCGATTCTTCGTGATTGAGGGTCGTAATCTCTTCAGTGTGACTGACTTTGCCCACGACGATTTTCCATTCCTCTCTGCTTTGGGACTTTCGGAGTGCTGCCGTTACAAAATACCCTGTTTTGTTCCTGACTTTTTCGGTCTACCATGCTGGAGTTCTTTTTCTGTTTATTCGTTTCTCCATTGTTCCGTCTCATTGCAGTCAAATAAAGGTACGTTGCGCTGTTCGATGTATTCTCTGCGTGTGATTCCAATATGAAATAAATATGTTTTTACTTGCTTTGTAGTATCAATATAAAAAAAAACTTCCTTAGTACAAATTTTCTTATATATAGATATATAATATGCCCTAGTTTTACTATTTCTCTTTGTTGATTGTATAAATATATTCAAATATTTTAATTTACTTTCAAGGTTTAAATTTTTCATTGTTTAAAAAGTTCTCGCTCATATATATGTTAGAAAACCATTTTCCCAAACTGATTTACTCTTAAACTCCGAGAATATTGTTTTACCATAGTAGAAACTGTGAAAAATAGCAGTAAATTTCCCAAAAGACATTAAAAACATGACCCGGAGAAATTCATCGCTCCAGAAGTTTCCTCTGCCCCCGTGAAACATTGCTCTTACACACGAACAGTGATGGCAAGGAAACTTTTCCTCTTCTACATTATATTTTAAGGCTCTGCTTTTGCTTTGTTAAAAAAGAGTCATTTTTTATTTTCTACAAACTAATTAGTAAATGTTAACGAAGTCAACGCTGATGGGGTGTAAAAAAGAGGCCATGTTTTACCGACTTTCTTGCTGAAAGATTTGTATTGCAGTAATTGTCTGTGAAAGCTCAGAGGTACGAGTTGATTCCTGAACAGAACAAAGCCAAGAGATTCAGACCCATTTAAACTGTAGAAGTATTGGTTTTATTCACTGTCTTTTCGGGCTGCTGTGTTCAGCTCAATATCTTCATGCTATCGAAATTTTATCTCAAAGCCTGGAAATATATAAGGATTTTAAATACAATGTCAGATAACTGTTGTTATTTCTTTTAATGTATATTAATATATAGTACGTGTACTGGTAAAACTGGCTGGAAAGTTGCAATTGTTTTCAACTAACTGTCAAAAAATAATAATTGAATTTGAAGTTATATATAATTTTATTTGAAACAAAACGACCCCTGTCATCTAATTGGTAAGATATATGATATATTTGGAGAGTTGTCACAAATGTAGTTCACAATTTAGAAGATTAGTATTCGAGTTTAGTTTTTATATAAAGCCTTTTCTGGTCGTTGGGTGGAGATTATATTATAGCACCAAACCCGTCAGATTTAACAGTATTCAACAATAGTGTCATTTTGTTTTATTTAAAAAACCTCAGTGATTTTTTTTTGAAACGATTAACCAGACAGTTCAATAACTTTTTTTGAAACGATTAACCAGACAGTTCAAAAACGAAAGAGATGTGTCAATTTTAGTGAGTTTTTCTTTCAGAATCGTCTTTGTTTTTTAACACTTCTATGGAATGGCTAACTATGCCTTGTTATATTTAACTTAACAAGTTTACAATTTAAGAGATATATCACAACAAACCTTATTTGAGCAGCAATTTTTCCATACGTTAAATAATAGTTATACAATATAATCATTTTTCGTTATTTGTTGTAAGCATCAATAGTACATACCATCACGCAATAAACCTTTTGGGGAATGAAGAAAGAACAAAACTTCGCGCCTTTTTATATACGCATACAGCTTTTACCCCGTTAACATTCATAATTATCGTGCATGCTTCGAGCACACATGCTTCATCTTTCGTTTCTCATACTTCTTACATTTCCCGTAGTTAAAATTTCTCCAACTTTCTCCGACACTCCTTTCCACACCTTCTTTTAATTTGAGGCCAACATGTTTATTTTTCTTTGTCGCTAGTAACTCATTTTGTCAATATGATCAAAACATCTTATATTTATTAATTAAAAATCTTACAACATCCATCCCTAACGAACAGTTGTTTACTATCTGACGCTTAATCTCCTTGTAATCGGGATTTGATCTGTCAAGAATGAGTGATTGTTGAAATGCAACAGCTTGTACAAAATACACTAAAAGATACGAAGGCTTCTTTCATCTACAACATAGCTGGCAATCTGTTGAGATGCATGGCCGCGCGGTAACACAATGGACTTCCGTGCAGAAGGTTGCTGTTTCGAACCCCGTGCTATGCTACTCTTCTCGAATGACATAGGTATTTTTTTCGCCTAGTATTCAGGGGTATAAGGATTCCTATGACTTCAGTCATATATCTGCGTGTCCTGGTATACGCTGTCAAACTCGTTCGAGGAGTTGTGAGCTGTCCAGCATAACTACAAAGATTGGCGTTGAATGCTCCTACCAATTACACTAGACTGCGCCGGCAAGAACTGTTCTCAATAACATACGCAAGAACGAGTCTTCCAGCCGCTATGCCTGGTGGAAGGGCCTTTACTCGTTTGCAAGGGATATTGACATATTTCATATCACATTACCAAAAGCAAAAGTAAATTTTTTTCTCAGATTGAGCGCGTTAGAAAGCACTCATCAACGTATTTAAGTGACTGAATATTTGTGTATGTTTGTGTGTATATATGTATGCATATACATTATTTTTTATTCAATATAATTTTTCTTTATTTTTAATGTTAACGTTTCTTGTATTTTTCAAAGTAATTGATTGGGCTATGCCTGTTTTAAGAAAATAAATAAATAAATATTTTTTCGAAAATAAAAAAAGGAATAAAAAAACATGTTGATGTGCTCCGATTGCCTCACTTCAGGTGTGCCATCGGATCCACTTCAGAGATGTGGCCGGTGAGTTATCTGATGTGCAGCTGCTCTTTCTTTAAAAACAAACTCCACGGCACGGCTTCGCTTTCCAATTGATTTGACATTGAAATGACGATGGGATCCTCGAGATGGAATCCTAAGAGACCCAGCAACGACGACAAGTTGGCAATCATACTCAATCACGAGGAATTATCTATCCTATCATTCAACATACTTTTTCATTGATTAAATCATCGTATGTAATGTAAGAGTATATTTGCCTTTTTTGAGTGAATGAAATAGTAAATGGGATAATAAGGAAAATGGGATAGTAAAACAATTTTGAAAAAACAAGATTCTGTCGCAAAACTAGGTAAAGCTTTTATTGAGCTCGTAAGAAAGAGTTTAGAAAGATTATTTAATATATTTTATCATAACAGATTTTTTTCCATTAAACTTGAAACTTTATCGCAAGTAAAAACTTATGTAACCTTTTTATGATTCTAGTGAATAATGAATATCAAAAGAAGTTTTGGAATTTGTTTTATTCTATGAAACATTTCAAGCTACTGTACATTTTCCGTTTTTTTGTTGTATTTTTAGATATCGTCTTAAATTATGGAAATATGGGAGATACACACTTTCATAATATTCAAAGTTTTTATTTTATTTTCGTATTTGTAACTTGTTTACACGATAAAAAGAAACAAATATAATATTGTATATTTGTATTTTTTCAAGTCAAACAATATTTATTATACTTTAAATAACGGTATAACCCTAGTGGCTTCAAGGTTTTCACCTCATCATCAGGGGATAACAAATAAGACTGAATTATGTTCGAACTGGTACTAATGTACACGCTTCAAACGGTAAAAGTCTGACGACAAGAGTATTTTTGTGCTCTCCTGATGAGGTGAAACCTTTATACCGGTAGGGTTTAACAATTATACCAATAAAAATATATAAAGTGGAATAAAGTGTTTGACTAAACAAATAACGATGTCTTTACACATCAACAGTGTTCGTGCTTTAACTATAAAAATAATATTTTAATATGCTTGATTTTACACTTATATGCGTACCACTTTCCTGATGAGATATATAAAGAGATTAAAACGACCAATTTCCCTATCAAGATATACATCCTTCACGTACTTGACATCCATACATAGATGACTCATACAGTTTAACTTATTATATACCTTTCATCCATCTACTCAGCCTAAAATTTGTATGACTTGGTCAAATCACACCTTTCTTAGTCGTGCTCTTCTACGACTGCCACTAATGTTAGCATACCAAATTTTTTACGTCAGTCTTTCGTCACCCATTCATTCAACAAATGTTAACCATTTCTTAGTGTTATTTTTCATTGTGTTAAATATATCAGTTTTAAACTCACAATTTATCCTCAATAATCAAATTCCATATTTTCTCATACTTCGAGACACCATACATTCTTCTCAGTTAACATATTTTCACCGTATTAACTCGGCTCCTTTAATTTCTTTTCCACGTCCATGCTTCACTCTCATATATCACAAAATATCTACGATATCTCTATATGAGAGAGTTCGGTGTCATTGATCATTGATTGATAAAATACCAGGAAGAAAAGGAAAAAAATGTATATGTATTACATATAACATTACATTTTGTTTAAAAGTGCTTTTGATAGTTAAGTTAAAAAAATACTAACAGTTCACTAAAACCAGTCTCGGATGTTTTAGTGCGTTTGCATTTGTTTTATATTTTTCCTTTTTCAATATACTTTTTGGTTACTTCAAATGTCAAACGTCTTCTTTCATAAATTGTACTTTGTGTCCATTATTTTTACTTCAGCGTCTTATTGGCATTGTTCCCGTTTATGGTATATATTAAACATGACTTTTTTAAGTACTTGTGAAAAACATGTGGAATTCGTGCAAAGGACAACCGAGAAAAGTATTGTTGAACCAAATAAATTAAATATTGAAAGTTTTCTCTGCCTACCCTAACAAAGATAATGCTTGATTTATGTATTTATACGTTTGAAATAACCTTATTTTAAATTTGTTTTTTTTTTTCTCAAAAAAAAAATACTAAATCTGAATAGAAAAAGAAACAGAATATGGTCCAAGTTGTTTTCAGCCTATGAATATTTCTTCTCGATATCATATCACGTCCCCCTGACGTTAGTGACCACAAAAGCAAAACTTTTTCTGTCTTGAATTTGATGAGTCAGATTTCTTCATAAAATCAGTAAAAATCTTTCAAGTTAAGTTGGTAATGATCTGAGGTTGCCGGTTCAATTCCCGTTAGTAACCATTTTTATCTCAAGGTAACAGTTTTGACTTTTGATTAAAACTTTCATAGAAGTTAATTTTATCTCAAGGTAACAGTTTTGGTGATTAAAACTTTCAAACATGTTTGTTGTTCACGAAGTTCTAAAAAAGCTTCACAGCAGTATACAACCAAATAATATAATAAAGACACGTTTAATAGTTAGTTCTAAATAATATTCCAAAACCACAAAAAGTTTTCTATACAATATATTGTAAGTTACGGGTGTGGGAGAAGACAAACCTTGAATTAAAGACGCAATATTATAAAAAAAAGTTATATTTCTTGAGTTACTTACATAGTTCAAGTAAAATGTGTATACATTTTTAACTCTTTTGTACTCGTTATATACATTTAAAAAAAGTCCAAATTTTAGTTGGAATGTTTTCCTCAAAATGTCAATTTACTCGTACTGTATAAACGTAGATAAACTTGGTGTACAGTCAAGTATTCACAAACATTATAATATAATATATTCATAACATTTTCGGAACATTTAACGAGAAAACGTTCTTATTCAAATGTTCATTCACATGTACCCGAAACTATCAAGTGAAAATAGTGGATGGACCGTGGAGGGAAGTAGATGAAAAGAGAGATAAGAGGGGTTGTACGGAGGAAGAAACCGGAAGCTGAAGACACGTGACGTCACGGTTGATGGAGCCATTTCCGGTTGGGATGAATCAGCCAGACTCCACAGAGTTGTTACTATACATACATCACAGTGGACATGGTCTCTGGAATTGGTTCTTTGATCTTTAAAAAGATTTTGAAATTTTCGATGGGTCGGAAGTGATGTAGATTTTTTTATGCTGAATGTTACACGATTTATTTTAGTTAACTAATAACATTTTTGTGGAATTCGTGATTAGATCTTGTTAAAAAATGTAAATTTAAAAATAATGATAGTTAAAAAGAACGACCACCTCCACTTTCTCATTGAAATTATTGAGTTGACCAAATATTTTTTTTTTTTTATCAAAAATTTTTCGTTGCTCTCAATGAATGTCTTCTGTTTGTCTCACTTAGGCTCGTATACCATATACGTATTTTGGTTTATAATCATGAATAAATGCATTTTTGATGTAACTTAATCACACATGTTTTGAACAATACATATTTCAAAATAAATAAACAAAAGTTTACACTTACACAACAGTTTAAACAAAAAAAAAGTATGAAATAGAACTCAGCAAAGGAAGTTTACAAAAAGCATTTTTTTTATTTTAAGACACACGTGTATATTATTTTTATTTCAGCGATAAGAACGATTCAACATACTTTGAACAATTTATATAATTTAAAAAAAATCTTAGGAGTTCAAAAAGTGCACTGGATTTGGGCGTTGCATCCTGTCCAAGGTTTCAGGAAGGGCGCTCTACCATTCACAGTTGCATTGCCTCTGTAGGGAGGAGATGCGAGTAAAGAGATCGCCACAAAAACAGGGAGGCTGTTTCGTTGGCCTGTTGAAACAAAATGGTTTAAATTTTAGTTGACAATATAGTTCAGACCTTAAAATTTGTCACTGCAAGCATGTTGAAAAAAACGGTTACATGTTTTTTTTTAATTTTGTATACTACAATTTCTTACAACCGATCAATTTATTTTTGATACTTTGTTCTAAAAATGAATGACAGATTTCCCAAAAACCAAAGGTTTTTATTCATGTAAAAGATAAATTAATAAATAATAACTTAACAATAATGGAAACTAGAAGAAAGTAATTCGTTCAAACATACGGAAGGGAAAAAAATAATGTAACCATATTATAAAAAGTTATTCTCAGTAATTTGATATTTTTTCAGTTCTCTTTTGATTCTAAATAAGAATGGTGCACATCTGATAACTCTTAGAAGTTTGTTTCACAGTCACGACAAGTAAACCGCAAATTATGATGTGTAAAATGAGGTATAGTGTGTTGATATGCAAAGGAGTCTCTGTTCTGAAAGAATGTGGAATTTTCGATTGAACGTGAAAATTCCTTCGCTGTCGGATTTTAAGTCATTGAAGTACGTTTCAAAACTCTAATATTATATATGGTCCTAACATACTTACTCAGATCAAATACGAATCGGATGAACGTTTAGGAATTTTTCCGATTTCTCCAATATCTCCACATTTGCAAAGAAAAAGCATATTGTTTACATTATAAAGAAGCATGTTTTTTTATTCACTGTGCTGTTAATGTTTAAATATTTTTTTAATATGGTGTGTAACAACAAAACACACAGACAATATTATTGTATTTTTAGTCGCATTTTCGTTTACAATGAATTTATGTTATTGGCTCTCATACGTCAAATGGTAATTTCATTTTATATTGTTAAAGGAAATAAAATTAATCGTCCATAAGAGTCAAACAAACTCAGTATTATGTACAGTGGTATATTTATTTTACGTATTTCTGGGTTTGTAGTCTAGTTTCAGTCCGAATCAACTTGACATTTGTATTTTTCTTAATTCAAACATCTGTAAAATAATAATTTAGTTCAAAATTTCCCATAGTCGTAGTAGTGTTATTATTTATAACGAAAAAAACTTATACTAAACTTAAACTTGATATAATAACACTTCTGACAAAACGCATTCCTTATATGTTATGTCTAAATATTATCCCTTTACAGCATCAAAAAAGAATTGGAAATTATTTTTTTTAATAAACTCACTAGCGTATTTTTTATGTTGCGCCACTGAAGAATACAGTTAGCAACTGGAACAATGTTACCACAAAAAGTTTTCCAACTATGTCTTAATTTTTTTTTTATTTGATTATTGATTACATGCTCTTAGACACTTGATGCAACATTTTTTTATTATTAACATAATAAATTGTTTATTTTTTTCTAATAAATTATTGACTACTTGTCAATGAATTATATTAGAAGACAGGCGTTCTTCCAATTAGGATGATATCCTTGATCCAGTTCAAGTTGGTTAAAATTGGGAAATTTGGATTAAATTCCCATTTGAACCTAATTTTTTTTTAAAGTATACCAGTCTGGTTTTCATTTGACGTTTATAATATATTTCTGGTTAGTTATAAGGCATTCTCACACTGTATAAGGCTAATCCAACCAGTGTTTACAGTACACAAGTCACAAGTGTCATACAATAGAAACGGTTATCAATTATTTTACATCAAACATAATTAATACTTGAGCGTATAATGCGAACTGACAGCTCATTAATTAGAGTAATTTAGTCGACAATTTACGCTATGCCTTTGCGGATAGCTGCTTGATAAATGTATTTTACTTTCATGATATTTAAATTTTTTATAACCTTTTTAGAAGGGTTGTGTTGCATTGCAGATTATTGTGTACTTATCGCTTTTTTATGATCTTGTGAACTTATCGTTTATTTTTTATAAATGATTTACTGCTTGTGATTTGAAAAATTTCAGACTGTTCGTATTAAATTACATTAAAACCATATTAAAATAAAATGTCACTCAACGGTCAGTTCTGTTTACAGTGCATCTAGTGTAAATGCAATACACCGACTGGTGAAAAATACTAGATGGTCCCCATTTTAGTTTTATACATGCATGTAATTTAATTTATCGAGATTTTTTCATCTCTTTTGTGATATTTTCTAGGATGAAGTTTTCCTTTATGTTGTTGTAAGTCGAGTTTATGATAGAAACCAAGAGACGACAAGAGTGAAAAACATTTGCCCGAGGAAATTCGTAAATAAGAAGGGTTCATATTTTTCTTCGTGTGTTTTTATTTGTTTTGCGACGCAAGTGAAACGAAACATTCGAAGTTTTAGATGTTGTCACGTTTTAGGAATACTATTAAAAATTTCCTCATAAAATTTCGGTTTCTTTTTATTATGCCAAGATATATTGCAAAACCCGCGATTATTTCAGCAAAATGTTTTTTTTTTCTTCATTGTTACTTGATTAAAAGAACCAACTAAAATAAAAAAGCCCTTCAGGCTCTGTCTGCAAGAATCATATAGATTTCGTCTGTGTGTGAAAGAAAAGGACATTTCCAGTTTATATACCCTGTAGGTGCTCTTTCATTTCTCTCGGACAAATTGCATCATTCTTTTGAAGATATCATACGCCGGAAGTAAATAAATATATCGATAAACTTACCACAGAGGGTAGTTTCGGAGTCTCTTGGTTATGATCATAGAAAATGCATTAAACCTTTCCGGAAGTTGAAACATGAAGTCCTTTGCTATATGTAGTATTTTAGGAGACAAAATATACTTTTGATAATGTTATCGCACGAGAAAAGGCAGCAACACTCGCCCACGTCTAGTGCACACGATTATTGTTACTAGACGAATAAAAACAGACAAGGTCCTTTTATATTTATTTTTTCGAATGTCGTTAAGAGTATTGATATTTCCTTAACATAAATGAGTTTTATATTTTTTATATAAATAGTTTTCTCTGACGTCTTACATTTCCTTCTTTCAAAATATCATACATTAGATTCAACCATATCCTCCTTGTTTTCCTACTACAATGCCGGCCACGCAAATTTGTACTGTATATTTATTTTGTCTATCTTCATTCATTCGTTCCACGACATTTTGTTTAATTATTATAGCGTTATGATTAATGAGATATTTTCACGACTCAAATAACGCCTGGTCTCATAAAACGATAAAGCGAGAGATCTTTTTAATTTAAAATTAAACATTAACTGTTTTGATAAATGTTTGAAAATAGGTCATATACAATATTTTTTTATTGAAAATAGGTCATACTAAATAATATGCGAATATAAAATACCTTTGCTGATTGTGTGAAATCTTGAAAAAATCAAGATCAAACCTAAGTTTAATCAAGTTAATACTTGATTTCAAAAAAGTTTTCAAGTTTTAAAAATGTCTGGAAACTTTTTTAAATTTATGGTATCGGGAATTGGTTTAAATCTTTATGATCAAATTTTTTTTTAATTTAAGCTTCAACAACGTAGCAAATTTTAAACGTTCATAATTTAAGGAAATATTCCAAAAAATCCTTAACGAACTTAATAAAATATATATTTTGAACGATTTTAAGTGTAACAAAAACATGCACTATTTTAAGTGGAACAAAAACAAGCATAATTTAATTCATTAAGATTGCCCTCATCTTTGATCGGATTTTGATTAACTACGTATTCCAGTTGACATATAATGCTTGCTTTTCAACAGAAGACTGAAAATTCCGGATAGTAACCAAAAACCAAAACATGGAAAAAAGCAATGCAGCTTTTCATGTGCTGATATCTTCAAACAACCAAATATGTCAAAGAGGCATAAAAATCTGAAATTCTAATTGGTTAGCAAAACAAGCACGCTAAGTTGTACGAGAAATTATACTTCTTACGGAAATATAATAAAACATATTAAAACAAATCAATGTACTAGAGAAATAAAACTTTTTGTGGTTTATTAACCGCAAATTTAAAAGATAACGTTGAAATATTATAACAAAGTTACAATTATTTCAAAAATAATATGAAGGGTCTTTCAAATTGAGCGGTTTTTTTAATTCTATTTTTTTTAATTCTTGAATAAAACACACAAATTGCGTTGATTTCTAAAAACTTTTTATTGGTCATTGAAGTATAATGTATGACATTTAAACACAATAAACAATATCTGCCAAATGTCCATTTCTTGCAGCTCCACAGATGTCCACGGTTTTGTCAAAAATTTCGATGACATTTTAGTATAATAGCGGTTCTAACTCACCAATAACGCGAATAATTTTACCCTTCAGCTCAAGAATTGATTGGAGGTCATTTTTATAGACCTGGTTTTTCACGTAACCCCAGAGAAAATAGTCCAACGGTGTCTTTAAATTGAATGTAGCGAATAATTTCGCCCTTCAGCTCAGGAATTGATCAGGTGTCATTATTTTATAGACCTGGCTTTTCACGTGATCCTGGAGAAAATAGTCCAACAATGTCAGATCACATGATCTTGGTGGCCAATTAACATCGACATTTCCGGAGATTACAATACATAAAATAATTCAACAAGTTGAACGCGTTGTATTGTACACGACTCCATTTTTATAAATGTCATATATTACACTTCTCAAATGTTTCAAGACCCAGGCAAGTTCGCGACACAATCTGTGTTTTATCCAAAAAATAAAAACGCTCAATTTGAAAGACCCTTTATATCACCTCTGTGACGTAGGATGTAATTTGCCTGTCTTTAAACCTGGCGGTCGAGAATTCGATTACCGTTGAAATGAGTTTATGTTTGAAAAATATTCCGAGAAATAAAGGTCTTTTTAACGACGTTTTGGCTGGTTGGAAGAGATGATTACATCGCGATGATCCTCCAGGGTGTACAGAATTGTCGTCGTTGCTGGGCCTCGTAGTTGATGATCTCCTCGCCATTCTAACGTTAATTCAATTGGAAAGCTAAGCTGTGCTGTAAAATTAGTTTTGAGTGAGTGAGCCGCCGTTAGACTAAAGTCATAGGTATTCTTATGTCTCCGAATACTAGGTGTAAAAAATGCCTGCTTAATTCAAGGGGAGTAGTACAGCGCGGGGTTCGAACTGTCGACCTTCCGCACGGAAGTCCAATGCGTTACCGCGCTGTCATGTACCTCATATGCATATAATGGAAATGTCATAAAATACAAGCTTTCGTTAATATACGAGTAAATAATTATTTTTATGTAATATTTGCATCGTTTTTACAAAGTTAATACTCTCCGTGAAATATTTGTGTAGCATACAATTCTATATGTTCAGTCCCTTTAAATATTGAAAGTTCTAACGCAAAAAAAAACACTGGAAATAAACAGCAAATAGCAAATTACTTACACACATATACATATTTCTCTGGCACCCCTTTTCCGCGCAGCCATGTATTTTCTGGGCGAAAAAAGAGTGCATTCAAATGTGGGGGCATAAATCACAGGATATAGCGTTGGAATCGCTTGAAATCTTACATTGGCTGCTGGCCCCGACGTTTCAAAGGAAAACCGATCACTTATTCGGTAAGAGCGGCGGAGCTCTCACAAGGGGTGGGCGAGGGTTACCACAAATGTGCATTTGATTTACAATATAAAATGAAAAGACAGTTATCTTAAACCACTCAGGGTAATGAGGAACAATTTTTTTCAAGATCTGAAAAAAAATTGATTTTTGATAAAGTTGAACCAACTAACTATTAATTTAAAAATTAAGTTTTATCGATAGTATGCAAATACTTGTATATGTCGTGAAATAACGCAAAATGCAATAGAAAAGAAAATACATTTGGGAGAGAAGCTGTCAAACGAATTGTATCAAATAACATCTTCCCTGCCGAAATACACCCCCTCCTCTAAGAGGGCGAGCCAGGCCGCGAGGATGTCAGAAGCTATTCAGTCTACACTTTTGTACACTTAAATTTCATTATTATGTGTACATGGTTATACATGGTACATCTGGCAGGCTTATAGCTATTCAGCAATTTCTTCCAATCAAGCAGCTCATCTTGATTACATTTAACTGTTTTAATCTATGACGTATTTTACGAAAATTTAATTCAAGGAAGAAAAAAAATTACCAATCTAAACAATAATGTGATAAATGGAGGAAATGAGTGTGTTCAATGATATGAAAGGAAACAAAGGAAAATTTCGATGAATTTTGAGTAATGATACATTTGTTATGGCCTTTTGCAACGAAAACACTTTTAGAATTTCAACGTGTAGTTTTATTTGTATGAAGGTTGAATTACATTGATGTATAATATAAACAGTATTACATAAATAGTAACAGCTATGATCTTTACAAAGTAGCGGCTTTAAGAATAATTATGCTGCCTCAGATATGACGTCCTATTTAAAGCAAATATAATTATACCACGACCTTTCAATAGATTAAGAAGGAATGCGTCGGGCATGTTATGTTTGCCCTTTAAGGTCAAGTCGATATCGGTGATTTATCTCGTCCCATTTAGTGATATTTAATCTTTATTGATTTGGGTAAACGAGAGGATAACTTAAATATAATGCATTGAAGTTGATAGCGCTAATATTTATAGGACCTAGTACATGGTTAGTTTCCTTGACAAGGGTATAATATAACTTATAATATTTATTTGAATGTGGATAAGATAACATCGGTTTTGGTGATTATACCGTGTTACAGATAATGATATTTATAGGTTCTTAGATAAGCGAAACATTGGTTTGCATAATATATTGAGGGTGAATGAGATAAGAAGATAAGATTAACATGCGCTCGCAGTAGATACATGACACATTCTCTCAATACTCTTAAACGTAAATCATGTTGGTGCACATCTGATAAATCTTGAAAGTTCGTTTCACAGTCACGCTTATTGAACGGAAAATGAAGATAAAATATAGTGTGCTATGCTGGAATGCAAAGGAGTTTCTCATCAATCAAAGACGACATCCATGTACTGAAAGAAGGTGAAATGTAAACCTGTATTAACCAAAGCTCGACTAGAGTACATAACTAATTCCGCTAAAGAATTTATGATTACTTTTGAAGAACTCAACTAACCAATTTATAAAATATAATTATTCGTAATAATTTTAAGCTAAAAAGAGTACATTGAGATAGTTTGGACACGTTAAACAAATGTATAACAATAAAGTGGTGATTAAAAGTATCTAAAATATACACACTGAGTGAAAGCTAGAAAATTGAAGACTCGACAAAGCGAACTTGACTACTAACAAGCTCTCAAGATGAAAACTGCTGAGTTTTCAAAACGTTGGCATCATAAGCCAAACCGCGCGTTACAACACTCCGAAAGACCCTATACAACTGAACCGAAAGAACTATTTAAGAATATTTATGGCTGAAGATAAGTAGGCGAAGTGTGTTGCGATAGGAAAAAGGTGGCTCCGTCGTCTTAAGTGTTATAATTTGTATGGAATTTCATAAAAAAGGCTCATGTCAATTACTTTCACATGGCTCACCTCAAAAATACTCATCTCAAAAATCCTCTTCTTGAATCTGTTAACATACTTACCATATTACATTTGTTAAGGTGCTAATGTGTTAAGGTGCGGACCACCGAACAAATATTCATAGACTGTCTCATTCATGCCTTCATTGGGGGTATGTGAGTGTCGCTAGGAATTTTAAAACGATACGAGAAAAAAAACTAACCACAACTAAGCTACTCTTTTTTTCGCAATTATCAGGTGCATACAAAGCATTACGCCACTTCCCTTTTGGGGTAGGCAGAGAGGGCAGAGTGTCTGACTTCCTCTCTCGACACACATGTTTCGCCCTTTCTACATCCATTCACTTTCTCCTACAAATCCTACAATTAATTTGACGATTAACGTTTCTTCCTTTTAAAATACCATTCACTTGATCCAACAATATTATCCTTGGTCTTCATCTATCATACGTTCCACTCACATTTGCACTGTGCATTTGCACATGCTTTGTTAGTTTTGATAATTCATTTCTAGTAACTTCGTTCCATATTCATTTATACATTGCTATCTAAATAAATAAATAAATATAGGTTTATTGACAGCAACAAAGTATGTACAAAATATATTTAAATAACACTTCTAAAACACATACATTGCAGATAATACATTAAATACAGAAGCTATCAAAAAGTCTGGGCTCACCTAAAAACATCCCCTCGGCCAAGATACACCCCACCAATATAGAGTGAACCCAGCCACGGGGACACCAGATGTTTTTCACCCCACACTCTAGTCTTTCCCACACTTTCAGCCCACACCCAATATCGAGTATTCTTCTTAATGCACACATTTTTACAGCATTATTCCGACCTTTTCAGTATTTTTTCACGTCCACGTTTTAATTCCATACATCTAAGTTGGTATAGGGTCTTTCAAATTGAGCGATTTTTTTGTTTCATTTTTTTCAATTCTTGAATAAAACAGACAATTTACTTTAATTTCAAAAAAACTTTTAATTGGTCATTGAAGTGTAGTGTATTACATTTAAATACAAAAATCAATATCTGCCAAATGTTCACCTCTTGCAGCTCCACAGATGTCCACTCTTTTGCCAAAAATGCCGATGACATTTTGACATAATTGCGTTTCTAACTCACCAATAATGCGAATAATTTTGTCCTTCAGCACAGGAATTGATTGGGGGTAATTTTTATAGACCTGGTTTTTCACGTAACCCCAGAGTAAATAGTTCAATGGTATCAGATAACATGATCTTGGTGGCCAATTAACATTACCGTTTCCGGAGATTACAATACATAAAATAATTCAACAATTTGAACGCGTTGTTGTATTGTATACGACTCCATTTTTATAAATGTCATACGTTACAGTTCTCAAATGTCACAAGACCCAGGTAAGTTCGAGTCGCCATCTGTGTTTTATCCAAGAATTAAAAAACCCGCTCAATTTGAAAGACCCTTTATTTAAATACGGTGAAGGAGTTTGATACCGTGCGGTTCGTGTATGTATATATTATAATATTAAGGGTCCCATTAACTATTCTCTATAGTTAGACGTCGTTTAATATATTTCGTAACTCGTACATAATCTGAGAAAAAAATTTCAACAAGTATCTGTTAAAATGTTTTCATATTTGAAATAAATAAATAAGCGGATGAAGAGATTTTTCAAAACTGTGTGTTCACTTAAATAAAGCTTTGATTCAGATAAAATAAAAGTGTTTTATTAAATATATTTTAAAATTACGCCATAATGTAAAAATTTCTTTATTAAATTATTTAAAAAAAGTTTATTTCTTAATGCTATGATAAATAAACTTTGCATTTGGTAACTAATTTACATATTCATTATGTTTTTTTCATATTCTTGGAAATCAATGAAACCAAATTTCTAAATTGAATAATTGAAACTTGTGATATAATTTGTTTCTTAATTAAAATGATTATTTCTCATTTGAAATATTGTGATATTATATTTCAAATAAAAAATATTATTTTTTTGCATGTGCGACCTTTAAACTTTTATAAGAAATGTATTCAATTTATACGTCAGTATACAATGCTGGAGTATCTAAATTTGAGATATAAAGGATGATGTAAGGGTATTATAATCAAATGAGCAAATTTTGTACCTTAGAAGTGTGTTAATTTAATCGAATGTTTTTTTTTTTGTAACGTTTCTGTATTGCTATAAAACGCTGCTTGAGTGATAATAAAAAATATATATTCTCAAAAACGAAAAAAAGTTCGAAAATATTTTGCCTGGTATAGAACACATTTAACACACCAATGCCATCCCGATACATCAACTGACAGCTAAATTAAAAAAATGTTAAATCTTCATTCGCGACTATTATTTATTCAACAGAACATTAATATAGAACGTGGATTATTACCAATCAGAAGAACCCAAGTTACTATCGACAATAATACGAGTATGCAGATATTTGTTTTTAGATTTTGCCTGGGTAATTATTAGTATAATTAAAGACTTTTAGATATTTATCACCTTGTTTGCTCAATTTACAAATAAATACAGATTCTGCTGTGTGATTTTTCGAGATTTTTCTAATATTTGCTGGGCGATATGTCAATCAAATTGTTCGATTTCTTTGAATTCTTCAGTCACCAGATCGGAGAGACAATCCATGTTCAAAAAGAAAATTGAAATTTTCACACATATACTGAGGATAACTTAAAATATTATATGTGTATACCTATATGTTATATAAAAAAAGTAAGCATAATTTATAAAAGAAAAATATCGTTATTTTTGGCCTACTCTTATAAGCATTATCATCATGGACAGAATGTGACTTCTGGTAATATCTGTATCATATTTTATACATAAATGCGATGTAGTGTTAAGATAAATACCAGATATTGAAAGAGGATAATTTTAGAAGTATGAATAAAAGAAGATTATGCTTGACGAGATGTATGAATGTTGGGGAGGTAAAGGTTGTGTGCTTAGATAGTAAAGTTTGGAGATCGGCTATCTCTGCCTACCCCACAAGGGACACGGTGCGATGGTATGTGTTATTCTATCTTAAAATATACTGATATGAGATTCGATGATTATAGATCGTTATTGAATTAAATATTTTCGAGTACATATTTCAAAGGTTAAATTATTTAAAAAAAAATATTTCATTGTAATTGAATGGTTCAAGCTATTGCATTAAAATAATTTAAAAAATGTACGAATGTGGAGGATACCAAATGATAGAAAAGTTAAGAAATATATATCGGTAAAAAAAAAAAATGGGAAGTGTATCATACTCGTATTTGAATAGGTACAATTTGTATCAAACAATGAGTGTCACTATATATTTGGACTCAGTTTTGTTTTTATTTTAGGAATATTTCAGTAATAATTATTTATACCATTACTTATAAACCGATATTTATAAAATTGTACGATCTATTAATGAAAAAAAAGTAATTGTATCTTACCGTTTTTTAAGGCATGACATTGCGTGCAGAAAAAAAGATTTTTTTTTTATTATTCAAACAGGTCAACTTTTTTGTTACGGCCTTGGGTCTTCTGAGCCCTGGCGTGTCATCAGCTTGTATTATATGTATGGAATGTAGAGTATATACATGTTCATACTTCTTTCAGATATTTTCGTGTATGACTCGAGTTTTTTTATATTTCTTGTAACACGTATATTCTGAATTCATGCGTAATCTAAATTGCAATTTTACTACTAAAATTATTTAAAATGCGTGTACGGAGAAAAATACATGGGTAATAATGTTTGACAGCATACGAAATGAATGGATTATGAATTAATGTAAATATATGTTAAGGGAAATGTATTGAAAAAGATAAAAAAGCGCAGTTTGAGATAGTTTGGGCTTGTAGAACAAATTGAAAAATAGATTTACTAAATTAATGACATTTTGAAAGAAAAAATAAAAGATATACGAGTATATGCACTGTTTGTGTTTAATGCTTTATGCTTGTTAAGGTTTTTTCTTTTTGGAAATTTGCTGGAGAGAATTGTCGTATGGCAACAGATAAGTCATTAATAAACTTTACAATGAAATGTCTTAAAAAATAAATAAATAAAAAAATAATTAATATTGGTGTCTGAACATAAACGAAAAATATATTTTTCAATATGCTGCAAATATTTGACAACCCTTAGGTGGATTTATATTGAACTGTTACAATTTTATCCACCTGGAGGTATTTGGTTTAGGGATGCATTCAAGTTTTTCTGATGAAAAAATACTTTGATGTCGTTATTCACAATTTCCACAAATGTAATACTCCTTTGGGAACACTTACATACAGGATAGACCGAAAAGCTTTTTCAATTTCATAAAAGCAATAAAAAGAATATCGTAGTTGTCAGCATTCATATCTTAAGAATTAATGTACATGTTATAAAACTTGAAATACTTTTTTATACAAATATAACTAAGCGACATGTCTCACACATACATGACTATGCTTAGAACCAAAATCTGTCTAATGGAGTCTCTGGTATTCTCCATAGCACTGTAGAGAGTGAAAACATGAACGATAGGTAAGAAATAATTAAATACGATAGAGGTGCTCGAGATTTGGTGTTGGAGACGGATACTCTGTATCCCAAGGACTGATACACTGCGTCCCATGGCATATCAACGTCTATCATCCAATAATTTTAGATAGCCTTAAGGCTAAGGCCACACCAAAGTGCTTCGCTTAGTGATAAGCTAAGCTAGGTGCCACGTTACTAATAGAGGTAACTTAAGGCTTGGCCACACCAAAGTGTTTCGCACAAATTCATTTGACATTTGGGAGCGGTTGAGTCAACAAAAGATGCCACTCTCAAAACTTACCAGAAAGCCACTTCTCTCAGAGAATTTAACTTTAAAATTTCGTACCACTCAAATTCAAACTTGTTAGGTGGTGCATAATGTTAATTTATCTAGAAGTACTCGTGGAGAGTTTCAATTTCTCTACAAAGAATTGCGGAATAAAACTTCCTCCACCTTGTAAAATCACTTGGTGACAAAATAAAACTAACCAACACTCACTAACGAGACTCACTAGGTGACTAATAGTCACGTAGCGTGGTGCGAAGCGTGCAGTGTGGACATTGCGATAGTATGGAGTGCGTTGGTTCACTAGGATATGTCACCTAGCTCGCAGCGTAGCTCTAAACACCAAGCGAGGCTCCTACCTGTGTAGCCGAGGCCTAAGACTTATGACATGTAAGAAAATTATTCTCAACATACTTTGGCCATGTTGGCGAAAAGAAGAAAGGCAGTTCTAGTAAGCTGGCGATCACGGTGACAGTTGAGGGAAAATGAACAAGAAGAAGGTGTCTTATAAGATAGATGGACCAAATGAAGGAGTTAAAAAGGATACTCTTTAAAAGCTGCATTTTAATTAGCCCAGGACCGGGAAGGATACCGACAGGTGGTGTACCAATAGTGGAGGAGCACGGCACAGCATTGAGCACACTACAAAAAAGAAAACGTCATATATACAAACCATCACGCCATTGTCCTGTTGAGGTCGGTAGAGAGGATAAAATGTCAGACTTTACTTTTACAACAAACATATTTCCTCCTCTTCATTCACACAACTTCTACGATTTCTCTTTTTTTTTATTTCCTTCTTTCATTCACTTTACCCAAACATATATTTTTTCTTGTCTTAATATACCATATAATGGACAAGAAAAATTTATTTCAACAATGTAGTTTACAATTCGTCATTATATTGTTGAAAATAAATGTGTGCAATAAAGTGTAAATTCCATTGTGAAAAATTTACGGGTGTTTGGCTGATCCAAAAGTTGACCAACATTTTAAAGACGTTGTAACGTCAAAGTTTAAAAAATATATCCAATTATAGTGAGTGCTTTAAATTATATATTAACAGACGCACACGTAAAGTTTTTCAAGTCTAGCACCAGTCCCCGCATGCATGTTTACATTAAGGTGAATTATTTAAAATCAGGAAAAAATTTAGAATTGCAAAATATTTTACCAAGGTTAAAAGTGTTCCGCGACATAAGCTTAGAGCCACTGTTCAACTCCAACTAAAATCTCCAAAAATATGCTGAACTAAATAAACAGGGTATGTTCAAAAAAAAAATTATTGATTTTCTCTTATTCAAACTGTAAAAGCAAATTACATAACATCATTAAACTAAGATCCACTATGCATGAGATATCATAAAAATACCACAAACAAGCTCTCTATCTTATTAAATACGTTATCATAATACGATTTGCTAATCAGGAATCTCAAAACCACAGTTCAATAGCACAGATAGCTTCCCCTGGAGCAAATGAACCGCGACCAATGGGTCATCCCCTTTACAGAAATTTTATTTTTCAATTTTTTTCTGTTTTTTTTAGCAAATTTTTACGGGCATATAAATAAAACTGTTTTTATAAACAAGAAAGACCTACGCAAGAAAAAATAATCTGTGAGATTTTT
Organism: Odontocerum albicorne; assembly: GCA_949825065.1. NCBI lineage: Eukaryota > Metazoa > Arthropoda > Insecta > Trichoptera > Odontoceridae > Odontocerum > Odontocerum albicorne. Next base: position 40,472,199 of record OX463844.1, read on the forward strand.
TTAAGTCACCTTTGGGAATCTTACTGAAATCATCTCATGATTTCGGTAAGATTTTCAAAGGCGAAGATTGTTAAGCGTTCTACAAATAAACTATTGGGACAGAAGAACTTGAGTACTATAACTACACTACTTTTTTGGTCAGTAGATAAGTAGATTTTCGATTATTGAGGATCGCAATAACTGAGTTACAGATCAGTAAATAAGAAGCAGTAAATAATTAAAAGATATATACTTTATTTTGAGAAAGAGAGGCGCATGGCCGCGCGGTAACGCACTGGACTTCCATACGGAAGGTCGTCGTTTCGAACCCCTTGCTGCGCTACTCCCCTCGAACGAAACAGACATTTTTCCGCCTAGTGTTCGAGGGTATAAAGATACCTATGACTTCGATCGTATATATTATTAAAAAAAAGAAGTTTCGTTTCCTTTGAATTCTAAAATATAAGATATCCAGTTTCATTCAGAAACGGATTAAAACTCAGCTTTTTGTAAAAAAATTATCTTAACTGTAATTTTTCTGTCATTTCTGTAAGATAAATTTTTTGTTCAAATTATTACTGACTTACTATTTTGGACTAAAATAATAAGATGGCTTTAAAAATAGCTACATGTATTAAAAGGAAGAGACGATCGCGTCAACCGCAACGAGCAAATATAACTCTAGAGAAGCAGCAACACGACGACAAAACGAAGCAGCACGAAGACAGCGTCAAATTGAAAAAAAAAAACATTATTTACTTTCGTCGTTATTGACGAGTTGTTTTAACTTTTATTTTATATTTATGGTAATCACAATTATTTTGATTTTCTACATTTAACGATTTTTCATTGTACCGCTTGTTATATTTATTTTATATTTATGTTATTTCAACTATTGTTCTTTAAACCTACTTAGTAGTTTCCTTTAAAAAATGAGTCATTGATGCATGGTGTAACAAAAAAATAGGGATGATCCCAGTTTAAAACCTTCGCAGTGTCCCTAATGTTATATTGATTGAATTACATCTGTAGGGTCGGAGTATCAAAGAAAATGTCTCCTATCCGGCAGCCGTGCCGAGACGGTGGGTCCTTTACAGCTTTACAGGCTAAGTAATCGAGTTGTAACTAATTGTTAAATGTATTGTGAACCGGGACTCGAGCGGGATCCTTTAGCCTGCTTTGAAGTTATGATTCAGTTAACATGCTTTCAATGTACTTAACAACTAAAGCAATTATATCCGCGAAATAATGTCGTGTACTTTGAGTACCTTCACTCAGAGTTCCCTTAACGCGTCGGTTGGGTGCTCATTTTTTTAATATATTGTGTGTACAAGTATATTAAATTTCTTCTGGCGATCTTAGTTGCCTAATTAGTAACATGCTTGACTTCCATTGGAGGGTTTTTGGTTCGATTTCCAAAGACACTAAAACAATGAGACCCGGTCTAGTAAACGACTCCGTCTAATAAAAATACTCGACGAAATGGAATTGTTGCTCACGAGCTAGACTTTTCACTTGTGCAAAGGCGTAGTAGTATTGTCAACAAGTTCGATAACTGCAAGTTACGTGTCTACTACATTATTATGAAATCCAAAGGCTCGATGATGGGACCGAAGGGGCTGAAAATTAAGTGTCCAGGTCAAGCTCTTCAATTATTCCAAATCATCAATTCGGATATGTTGAAATGTACAATGCAAATGAGAAAATATCTGTTTTGAGCATTATTTGTTATTCAGGTCGTTGTAGATACACATAAATACTCAGTTCAATTCCACTATCACCCACTCATGGGGGACAAAATATGTCACCATCAAGCGCGATCCACACTAGGAGATCAAAATCTGATGAATTAATTATAAACGCAAAGTCACGTACGGATGAAAAAGGAATTGCCCAAAGGGACTCCTCTTCCATTGATCACACACCTGATTGTGAAAATATAGAAGTAACAATGGACTTGAGGTCCAACGTCACAGGAGAAGAAAAATGACTCGCATTGCAGGAAACGTAAAAGCGGCTTAAAACCTCGAGTTCAAATAGCCCAGCAAGTTGCCAGTACTTTAAAAAAATAATCGAATGTAACAAAACTGTAATTTGATGCCACTAGAAAGGATAAGCCAAAAGGTCCAAAGATTTGCTGATGTGAGTCTGAATGGAGATCCCTTCGGCAAATATTGATGTGATTAGCAGTATCACAAAATATGATCTGGGTATTGACCCAGAAAGCCGCAAAAAGTTCAACAGAGCAAAGGGAATAAATAAATTCAAAAAACTTTTTACAACAAAATAAAGTAACTTCTCATAACATCCATACATCCCAAAATACATGTATCCAATTTCAATATCCACACTAAAAACACAACTCATCTCGTATCCTTCACACAATTTTTAGATTAAACAAGTTTGGTTTGCCTGATGAAAAGCTCCAAAGAAAAGCGCAAAATTAGAACCGCAAGAATATACAAAATTTGGATAGTTCAGTGTCTGGTTTGGGGGTTATTTTAAATGTACGAGTAGATATTGCTGCACTTCGGATGGCTCATCTCCAACTTTTTCCAAATATAAGGTCTTGTCTGGAGACAAGTAATTACATATACATTTACATTTTATCTGAATTGTTTATTTAGTAATTACATATACATTTACATTTTCTCTGAATTGTTTATTTTGTATTTACATATACATTTACATATACATTTAAATTTTATCTGAATAGTTTATTTTGTAATTACACATACATTTACATTTTCTCTGAATTGTTTATTTTGTAATTACATATACATTTACATTTTATCTGAATTGTTTATTTCGTAATTAATTTTTTTTAATTTCATCGATTGCATTTAAAGGTGCTTTTTTTCATGTTCTTGTGCTCTAAATTAGTAATTTCATGCACCGTGTGTGTTCTGAGGTGGATTAATACTTCATATTTTGTTTAAATGTGTTACTATGATGTATAAAGAACACTTTTTTTCTTTTTTGTTTTTAAATAATATATATGACAGAAAGCATAGGTATCCTTATACCTTCGACCACTAGGCGCAAGAAGGGCCTGTGTCGTTTAAGGGGAGTAGCACAGTGCTGGGTTCGAACAGATGACCTTTTGCACGGAAGTCCAGCGCGTCATCCATCTCTCGTACGGCCATGCACCACACTAAATCATCTTATATATTTTCAAGAAATAATATTATTTTTATTTTTTAATTTTATTTATTATTACACATGACAAGGAATATACATAATTTGTGAAAAAACAACAGATAATTTAATTTGGACATACTTTATTTTAATAGATCTGGGTTTGTCGTATCCCCAGTAAACTAGGCTTTTGCCTGTATCTCACTGAGGATATTTAGCATGAAAAAATAAATCGATACTTCTTTCCGATTTTTGATTACACAAAAACAAAACCCCGTTGCACATTCTCATCAACCTGACAAACAGTGACACTCAATTACAACTGGAAACATCATGCGGAATCAAACTCTTCACACATCATCACTCCAGACAGACCAAAAATGTTCATCCCATAATATACCGCACAATCATAAGAATAAAAGTAAAACTAAAAATGAACCCAAAATGAAATAAAAATCAAACCAAAAATGTTCATCCCATAATATACCGTACACAATCATAATAATAAAAAATAAAAACAAAAATATACAGAAACACAAATACAAAACAACAAAAATTAAAACAACAACCCACACTCAAGAGCCCACACAAATCTTTTCCACACGTCATGGTTATTGGTTTAGTGAAATTAACAAAGTGAATTTTACCATAGCCACCATCTTTACGTCCTCCGTTGCCTGATGGGTAAAACTTTTGTCTTCCAATTTGAAAGCTGTAGTCACCAATATTTTTTCTAAAAATTATATGTTTAGTTTTAACTTTTAGCATATTAATATATTTTTGGTTAGTAGAAATATACTGCCACATAATAATTAATCCGCAAATCTTTACAAAATACATTGAAACTGTTAAACAAAATTTATGGAATTCCACAAAGTAAACATTTAATAAATATTTGCTGATCCAGTGACATAAGTCTGGTGGTAGAGTGATTGCTAAACATGAAAGGTTCGAACGTAAGTTTGATATTTCTCCAGACAGACTTTACTTTCATTCCATGTTATATTTATAGATCAGTTAGCCTAAGGACCCATTTTGAAATAGTGTGAGTAACAGTGCGTTTACAAAAACTTGTCACTTTGTTTTTTTAATAAAGCGAAAACCAAAAATAATATAAAAATAATATTTTATATTCAAACATTGAAATGAACACACACGTTTTATAAATTAAAAATGCTGTCAGCTTAAATTGTAATATTCATCAAAATAAAATGAAAGTAAGTTTATTTAATATATTAATTGTTTAGGCATAGCAGAAACACTAAATAACAATTAGGGAATTTTTCAAGATTAAAAATAAATATAAGTAAAAATATTATAAAGTAAAAATATTCATCAGCTTTAACGAGATTACACATAAAAATAAAATGAATGTAAGATTATTTAACGTATTAATGTATCATAATTACAATGCCAAATAATAAAGTTTTTAAATAATAGTGGATGGAGTGATACTAAATTCTAGGAAAGTTTAAGTTATAACAAAGTGCATTCGAAGCTTTCGAAAATTTTTGAATTATACATTACATTATACAAAAATCGCACTAATAGATTGCAGCACGTTTTCGACTGATCCCTAATTATTATCAATCATTACTAATATTTAAAACAATCTCCGTTGCTCGGCCCGAAAGCGGTTTTCCCTTTCCTAATTTTAACATGGTAGTGTTTTTCTAATCACCGAGTATTTTAACAACAATACAAACGTGCACCCTGCACAACACAATCGTGTGGCATTCTAAGACCAATATCCCTACACAAGTTGTTTAATACAGAGAGTGTTACTCACACTATTGCAAAATGACTCTTTTGGCTAAACGATCTACTATATACCTCCGTTTAGTTTTCACCTATCGACCAGTATTTGTTTATTTATATTTTAAACACGTTATTAAGCTAGAAAATTGTGTATATTTAAAAATTCTAAACATCACAAAAATCTCCTACAAGTAGAACCTGAGGTTGATTTGCCTATATTGTGTGTTAAGTGCTATCTAACATTATGCACCCAATCCATTATTACAAGCATAAGTTTCATTCATACATTGAATGTACTCGTATAACAAACTGCTGTTAACGATTTATTTTATCGTTTTCTGTTGTGCGCTACCCTTTCGTGGTAATTATGTGTCGCAGGTATGTTTCGATTTTTTTTGGAAAGACTTTATTTGAAATTGTTATTTTCTTGACACATTTGTTTTACTTCAATTTCTTTGAAACAAGCAAATAAGCAATAAATTTTAAATTAATTACTTATTTAATTGACGAGTTTGCTCAGTTTAGATTTTGACGAAACAGTACCAAATTTTATTCACAAACAACGTTTTAAATGAAATTAGTTTGACAGGATTCAGAGGAAAATAGAGCTCAACTCGAAACTTATTTTCAGTTAGAAAACTTGATTAAATTGTCACAATGCTTTTAAGTTTATTTATATTTTCAGACAAACACGTTCAAAAATGTACGTATAACCCAAGAAATGTTTAATTTATACGTAGTGTTTTTAAATAACATTAAAATAATATTAAAAAAAAAGAAAAACAAGGAAATACTCAAATTTCTTTAAAAATATTTATAGTCTTGAATATCGTCAAAATAAGTTTTTTTTTTCAATTAATATTCAAAACGGCATAATAACTCATTTATCAACATAAAAACAACGATTTATAATGGTGAAACAATGTCGCTATTTCGTTGAAAAATGTGTAGGTATGTAACACTTAACTGTAAAATACTTATTTAAGTTTTAATTAGTATTGAGTACGGTTAGACAATACTTTAAAAAAAAGCGAAACAGACTTGTCACTTGAATTTGAGCTCATTGTGTAGATTTCTTTTCAAATTTACATGTTAAATCATTCTGTTCAGAAATGGGGTTCTACAATATAAATACCAAATCAATTAATAAAGGCCTTAGATATTACCATTACCTTTGAAACGCTGATACGTGGGCTGTCCTTTTTGAATAAGGCCTTAGATATTGTTATTTCAGAAAAATACTTTTAAAAAAATAACATTTTGAGCTTTCATAGAAATGGGAAATATTTTTTCCGGATAATTTCTTATTTGATATTATTATTTGTACTCGTATCAAAATATTATTGTCGCTAAACTTTATGAAATTTAAGTCCTTGTCTCGATTTTCCTTGAAATTTATTTTTATTTGATTTTTTTCTGTTTTTATCAAATATTGTTTCAATACACTACGTTACAGATACGGTCATGAATATAAATAATAATTTTAAAACTAAAAATGTTTGATTGAAAGAAATTGCTTTGAAGAAATAAATTCAACAGTTGTATTTGCTTGGAGTATTTAATAAATAAATAAATACATGTTTGTATTTAAGCTTTGTATGTAATTGGGTTTAACCTGTACATGTAAACTGAATGAAATATATACAAACATATACCATCTCGCCACTTCCCAGCCGGGGTAGACAGAGAAGACTATCCTTTCTCGACACATTTATTTCACCTCTTCCACATCAATCCACTTTCTCATATAGTTCCTATCATTTCGTTTACCTCGTACATTTCTTTCTTTCTAAACATAATTGACTCGATACAATTATACTTGTTTTGGCCTTCCTTTATCACGCACTCTAGTCGCGCATACACTTTGCATTTATTTTGTCGGACATTTTTCATTAATTACAAATAGTTACTAAGTTTGTGCTTTCGTTTATTAATATAAATAATTTATTATAAACATAACACATGAAGACAATACTTTGGAGTTGAGAGATCCTGCGTCAACATGTGAAATGTTTCGATTTTGCCAAATAACCAGCATCTCGTGCTACAAGTCTGTGGCGTTATGGCAGAAGTTGAAATGTCCGTTTTTTTGTCATTTTGTGTTTATTCTCCCAATTTATAGAAAATACTTCTTAACATGTAATTTTATGCATGAGTACGCTTAAGTGAAGAAACCGTCTTTGTTTCATGTCAATCATTTTAAAAGCTCTCAAAAGAGGGGTGACGTGTCCTCTGGGGGAAATGTTGAAACAATACCTACAGCAAGCATTTTGTAATCTTTGCAATTTCTTTTCGGTTCTCCTTAGAAGGCACGGTCCATAGATGCAATCACCATACTCGACTATTGGGATAATGAGCGGGTCGATTATTCTATAGTACGTCTAGCCTCAATGGACAGGTTTTGACGGATGCGATAAATATTTTTAAGCCGCGAAAAAGCCCATTGTAATTTAGTTTTAACGTGAGCCTCGAATCTTAAGTCATATTCCATATACACACCAAAATTGCGCCCCACGCTCTCTGTAGGCACAGTCGCGTTACCAATCTTTATTTCCAAAGGCTCGTTCAACTTTTCGACTTGTTGTCTTGTACCCATTACAATCATAACCGATTTCGTAGGGTTCAAGAGAAGCGCATGCCTCCTAGACCATATCATCAGCCGCTCGAGGTCATCATTTATGTGTTGAGTGACAGACTGAACCTCATCACTTCCAAATGAATAATAAAGTTGAGTTTTTTCCGCATACATGTGGTAGCTACAGTTCCTTATCACATCTGGAAGATCAGATGTATATAGGCTAAAGAGTAATGGAGTGAGTATTGACCCTTGGGGGCATCCATTTTTAAGGCTCGTGTGGTGGGACAACACCCGTAGTCCAGCCTGGTCTCTAGTGGTAACTCGTTGACTCCTACCAGTTAGGAAACTTTTTAGCCACTGGCATGCACTCTCTGAGAACCCCAAAAAGGACAGTTTAGAGACCAGAAGATCTGTATTGACAGTATCAAAAGCTCTTGAATAATCCAGCAGAAGCAGAGCAGCAACCTTTCCTTCATCTGATTCCCGTAATATGTCATCCACCACACAGCTCAGTGCCGTCGTAGTGCTATATTTAGGCCTGAAGCCAGATTGATACTTCGGCAATAGGTCATTGGATAGAAGATAATCCGATATCTGAACGAACACCAATCTATTCAAAATCTTTGATATGACTGGGAGAATACTTATTGGGCGTAGATCCTTAAATTCAACGACGTTTTGTTTCTTTGGAATTGGGACGACTAGAGCGGACTTCCAAACATATGGAAATATTTTTTCCTGAAGAGATGTATTAAAAATTTCCGCTAGTATGTCCTTAATAAATGGCAAACAGAGTCGTATCAATTTTATCGGAATATCATCAGCACCCACTGCATTCGATTTAATAAATTTAAGACACTGTTGTGTCGTAAATTAAATAAATTCATCAATTTATTATTTCCACGTGCCCTGACCATCTCACAGTGCTTTCCTTCACCTCACTCCACACATCAGCCCTATGTTCACATTCACAATATTCTTATTGAAATAAATACAATACATTTTAATACTGACGTAGAAAATGAACTAGTTTTATTTGAATTGAACATTTTTCATTAATTTTTAATTACGTCATACTCGTATGTGTTCCATAAATATAGAACTTCAATTCAATATGAGTATTATAAGCCGAACAAAAATATTATTGGCAGCACACAGTAGTATCATGCAATGGAGTCTACACATAGACATCCTGTATTGGCAGCATACAGTAGTCTCATGCAATGGAGGCTATATACATAGACATCCTGTATTACTTTTTTGATCGCTCCGCGTATTAACTTATTAATCTTCTATTAAGGAGACAAATATTTAAACAAGATGTTTGCAGTGGAAGCCCCCGGATAGGACTGGCGTCACGTCCTCACAAGGGCTTTAATATACCCCTCCCCCACACCGTACAAACCCACCTAGATAAATTTCTTAATATACACTAAGACCTTCCTTAATAAGTTATTTAGGGGAAGTAGACGTTCAATGAACCGTCTGAAGAATTAATTAACATCTTTAAAATTGAAAGTATTTCCTCTTGAAATAATATGAAATAATATTTTCAAAATTATTTTAATGAGATTTTTTTCAGTTATTTTATTCCTTTAATTTTTTTTAATTGAAAAGGCTAAACAATTTAAAAAAACATAATTCGTTGACCTCCGTGGCCTTTTCGTAAGATGCCAGTCTACCAACCCGGAAGCTATGGGCTTCCGGGTTGGTAGACTGGCGTCTTACGATTCCCGTAGGAGGCCAGATTCACTCACTATATACCCTTTTTTGGAAGTTTTATCATAATTTATGGTTTAATATGAACTCAACATAAATACACAACACTCCACCTAAAGTCAAACGTTTTCCCTTGGTAAGTTTTCATTCAGTTTTCTAACCAAATATGTTTTTTCTAAATATATGCAGATATAGATAAGTTCCTAATCTAATGGCCACAGTCCCCACCTTCCTACCCTTACACTCAAATTGTAAAAAAAATTATAAAATGTTTAATACGTTAATAATAGTGGGTTTAAATTCCAAATTAGAGGGCACTTGAGGAGAGTTTGCTCTCTAAACGGCGCTGTATAAATTGTCATTTTATTATTAATAGTACTACGAGTATACTTTCGTTGATCCCGCTTACTTCATACTCCTATAGAAATAAATTAATTTGTTTGTAAATAGTTTATAAAAAGTGTTTTATCAATAAGATATAGACGACCTCTGTGATCTTATTAATAAGACAGGTCGGTTACGAGTTCAACCCGCATTACGAGGACGAAGACTCACCTCTAATGAAGAAGTAAAGAGCGAGCATTCGTGGTTCGCAGCTCAACTTAAAACGTGTTTGATGAAGAAATACAAAAGCTTGTTGAAAGATGGATGAAGTATTCTGAAAATTAATTCTACAGCCAGAGTGCTGATTATTTTTGACTTGCTCTCAAAAATATAATAAGTTTCATAATTATCGGGGTTTTACTAGTTATTAAATAATCTAAAAGTTAAAAAAAATAACTGCGTGTTCAAAGAAAAATTGCGTAAAAAAATCCTAAAATTTATTTATAACAAGCTGTACCCGGCCAAGCGTTGCTGTGGCTCAGTCTGGTTAAATGGAAAAGAAAGAAAAGAAAAAGCACACGTTTCTAATATGTTTAATTGCACAATGCTTGTTGGTATACAGTATTTTTTATATCTTTCAGCCACCCTCAGTCTGTCGCGTTCATCGCCGTGCTCGCAAATGATCGCGTCACTCCAAGAGGTCAATTCACGATATGATTTGAATTCAAATGAAAGATCGCTTGCACTGAAAAAGAAGAAAGAAAGTTTATAACAAAAACATGTAAAATTTCGAAACATTGAAAAAAGGAACTGAATAATATTGGTAAGTTCATAGACGTCTTTGTTCTTGGCGGCAAGAATAGCTCGTTCACTCAGCCAATCGTGATTCTTATAATTGATTTGAATATTGGGAAATACTTTTTCAACCAATTGTTCTTTTGACATCACTTAATTGCAGAAGTTATGAGACAGTGAAATTCATCCTGAGGTCATATCAACCGGCACCTTTCCGTTCCCAATTTCCAACAATTGATGTGAGAATATCTCAGCTGATCGATCGTTTTGCAGCTGGACACGCATATTTGTAGTTAATTTCCACGTCTTTACGTGTCGCCACAAAGTAGAGTATTTCAGGCAACATATAAAATTGCGAAACATAAAAGTAACTAATTAAATGTTAAGGGAAGACAGAGAGATAATTGTAACTAATTAAATGTTAAGGGAAGACAGAGAGATAATTGTAACTAATGAAATATTAATGCAAGACAAATAGATAATTGGAACTAATTAAAAAAAATCTCCATTTCTACATAAGATTTGATAGATTTTAAAATATAAACATATAGTAGAGATAAAATTAAATTCTACATAAGAAAGATACTTTTGATATTCCTACTGACCTCTTTCAGCCACTATCAGATTTTCAATCTAATCATTGATTTATCGTTAGCCAAAAACTGATCTGGTTTCAAACATTTTAGAATTTTTTTTTATAATTCATTTAGGAATGGTCGCACTTTATATACCTTCTCAAAGTCTGGTGAATTTCTTTCAGGTTGAAGCGAATTGTCATTCAGATGTACGTGATTTAGGAGCTAACTAAATCTATTGACAGCCATAAATTGACTAATTTAAGTAAAATTATTTTTTTACCTAAATATAATCTCAACAACTTACCACAATCACTGAAGTCAATTTTATAACAACACAAGTATTTTTTATTAAAATTTAATACAAATATCGGCACACAGCACATATCGGCACACAAAGAACACTGTCAAAACACAAAATGGCAGACAAAAATTTTGTATATTTTTACGTCTTAGCAATTGGGGCTGATGACGCTTCTTTTCAATAAACGTATTTGAAAATTTAAAATTTATTATTTACATATTTAATATTTATTTATAAACATTTAATTATTTAATATTAAATTATTTAATTATAATTCCGAAACGTCGAAAATGCAATGTGATATAACTGTCAAGTTAAGTTTGCGTTTGTCGCTGCAGGAGGCGCAAACGTTAATTTTTCTGATTTATAAACTTTTTTATATACACCTGTATATAAATAAACATATAAACATTTTCGTATACGAATGCAACCTTTCGTCAAAATTTCAAAGCGATCGTTGAAGAACTTTCGGAGATTAGAGATTTTTAATATACGAACATTTACATATTTATTTATATAGATCACAGCATTTTGACACGATGTTATTACAAGTCCAAAAGAACGAAGATTTTGACACTTGTTTTGAAGTAAGCTTCTATAAAAGCAATCCTTTATTGTATAATTAAGTATAAACGTCAAGTCTTGGCTAGTTTTCTCATTTCCCGTGAATATCGTGAGCGTTATTTAACGCCAATATTGGGTGTTAAGTCACGCCATCAAACAGTTTTAGTCACGTTCATTCAAAAGGTTTTGAAAGTTAATATTACAAATATCGATTCAGTTATTTCGAATTGTAGATTGAATTGTTTTTAGCATACGGAATAAAGCAATAAAGGAATTATTGTGAACTAAATGCCGATTTGTTGAGTAAGATGAAAAAGCAATTTTTGAGATGGTTTGGGCTTGTGAAATAAATTAATGGAGAAAGAATAATTAAATAAATATACAGTGCAAACATCAGTGGAAAGCAAGGTCGTGGGGCTGAAGTCGCAGTCAGGAGTCGAACTCATGGAGTCGAAGTCGTGGAGTCAGAGTTAGGAGATTTTATTCTTAATTCGACTCCGACTTTTTTACATCTTGTTGGCTTTATACTCGTAAATTACGTTGTGGAATTAAGAACTATGTAACATTCAACAAAAATAGCGTGTACTACGATAAGCAATTTAAGCAGTTACGCTACGAAATTGAATAAAACATATGATAAGCAATATATTATATATGAAAAATAATTGAAATTGACGTTGGAGTCAAAAATTTAAAATTTCTTGAGTCAGAGTTGAAGTCTTTTTTAGCCAACTCCACAACACAGATGGAAGGCGTAATAGGAGATAAAGAAAAGTCTGGTACTCAAAGAATCAAGAAAATGATATTTTGAAAGAAGAAAATATAAAATTCAGATATATCGTAGGACTTGTATGAGAAGGTGTATGGATAGCGAAAAGACCAAATATGTGTATCGGGTTTGGAAAATGAGAGGTGTTAGGCCGCAGGGGAACGCACTGGACTTCCATACGGAAGCTCGTTGGTTTGAACCCCGCTCTGTGCTTCTCCTTTCGAACGACATAGTCACTTTTTCCGTCTAGTGCTCGAGGGTATGAGGATACCTATGACTTCGGTCATATCTATTCTTAAAAAAAAGTCTAGCGCTCTTTTTCCCCCAAAAGGGATTCAGTGTGAGGATATAAAAACATGTATGATCCTATTATTTTAATGTGAATATGTCAATATCATTAAATGGAAATTTTACTATAAAAATAGTGATAGTAGACTGTATGTATTGTTGTACACTTTCGTTTCATACAGTACATGTTATACTGTACACAACGAGTTGTATCGGGCTTATTGCCATATGCAAATGTCTTTCAATTATCTAAAAAATATTTGATAGAGACCTCAAGTGAAAACTAGACAGCAATCTTTAAAAAAAAAAACATGTATAAATGTAAAATAAATATATAAATAAGATAAATACCTCCGCCTTTAACCTTGTTTTTTGCTGCAACACACCTTTCAATTTTACCCACTTTGTAAACCCTTTGATAATTTTTAAAAGTCTTTAGATTCATTTCTATTTTGTTTCATTCAAATTTCCTTCGAATTTTCAGAAAAATATTTTCTTGCTTTGTGGAAATTCTATTTAAGCTTTTAATTGCTCCATCCAAACTCGGAATACAATTATAACAGTAAATGTCAAGTTGACATACAATGTACACAGAATAATTCTCTTCTAGATAATTACGCTTGATTGTAGACTGAATTTCGTTCACGATAATAACTCAGATCCAGCATCACATACATATTTCCAAATGTCTGTTGTCTACGAACTTTGTTAAGGGAAACTACGAATTCAATCCTATTGTAAACAGAGCTCTCGGCTGGAACTGGAAATTTGATTAAAACATTTCAAAACACAAAATTATCATATGCATTAAGAAATATTCATCTAAAAACAAAACTTGAAACATTCATATTCGCGATTATACGGTCAGGTGAATTAAAATTATATAGAAGAAAAAATATTTAAACTTGAAAAATTCTCATGTTTATCTTTTATTTTATTAATGTGCAGCACTCGTGGTATTTAAATGGGAAAAATTCACAAACTGAGTAGTTCTTTGACCCAATTCCTTGTGTGACTTGAAAAAAAAAATTAATTCTGATTCTTTCATAGAAAGCCTTTTAAATTTGAAGAAAATAGTAACAAAGTTCTATAAGGAAGGGAAGCATTATACAATCAAACGAGATACAAAACAATTGATTTCTATACAATAAAATACAACACAACACTATTAAATGCAATACAGTACGTAACACCATAATTTTAAGTAATGCACTACAATACAACATAGTGCAATAAATGTTAATGCAATATACAATAATACAACACAGCAAAACATAATGCAAAAGAACAGAACAGAGCAGAACAAAACAAAACAGAACAGAATAGCACAAATCATGACAGAACAGGATAAAAAAAAAAACAAAATAATGGAAGACAAAAACATGCAATATCGTCTTGTTCGTCGCGTGTTCAATGCTGAGCGTCTTGGTCCTCTGGGATGTCTCAAACTCGACGCACCACCTGTCTCCTTCCCTCCTTGTCTTGAGTCATGTTCAATGCACCGCTTAAAGAGGACGCTGTTATCTACTTTGTTTGATCCGTCCATCTCATGAGACACCTTCCTCTAGCTTATCTTCCTTCAACTGCCCCTGCGATTTCCACCTTCCCTAGACTTTAATATTTTTTCTAACATACCCAAAGTATGTTAGGATTCTTTTTCTGTATGTTGTTGAAAGCCTTTTGGTAATCTTGAATTCTTGAATGATAAAAACATTGGTTCACAGAGCATCCGCAATCAGTGCAATCCCATGCAATACAGTGTAATATAAAACATACCATCACGACATTCCCCTGTCAGGGTAGGCAGAGAGGACAGATCTCCATACATTTATAACTCGACACTTATCCTTAGCCTCCTCCACGTCCATATGCCTTCTTAGACAACCAGTACGATTTCTCTGACTTTCTACTTTTCCTTCTTTCAGAATAGCATTCACTTGATCCCACCATACTTTTGGTCATCAGCCTTTCACTCATATCTGCACTGCACGAGTATATTTAATTTGTTTTATCAAACACTGTTTATTCCACTTTATGTAACGGTATAACCCTTCTGGTTTCAAGGTTTTCCCCTGATCATCAGGGAAGCGCAACAAGACAAGTATTGTTTGTGCTCCTCTGATGATGAGATAAAACCTCGAAACCGGTTGGGTTATACTGATGCATAAGGTGGAATAAACAATGTTTGATAAAACAAATTACAATGTCTTTAAACCTCCACAATGTTAATGCCTTAACTATAAATAATATATTTGTTTTGTTAATATTTTTTCATTCACTCATTTTATATGCACAAACCATGTCAATGTACTTATTCATCTTACTTAACACATCAGCCTTAAAAGTTCACATTCATTCGTTATCACTTCGTTCCGTAGTAAAATTTGATACAAAACCAAAAAAATATATTATGATCATCTACTTAATATGATATACGTGTATGATTGAAAAATATAATACGTGTATATCTGAAACTTCCAGGCCATATCTGAAACTTCCAGCCCAGCAAGTTGGAGGGATGTTTTTGAATATATTCGTACACAAAATGTTTTATATTCGATAAAGCAGAAAAAAAACTGTTAAAGCTGTCAGTAAATGTCATGTGTAACGCTTCTCTAAATTTACGTTTCTTGGAAAGGAAACTATTTAATGTATGGAATGATCGTCCTCAGCAACCGATATGTCCCCTAAAAAGTTTATAGAAGGAAATAGTTTACATCTGCAAATAGCTTTGATGGTTGAACGATTTAAAAAATGTCCAACATAGACCTTTTGATTGTCAACCAAATAATTATGATGATAATATTTATAATATTAAAAGAAAAACTTTTAATTATATGTGAATGAAAAATCATCGATTTTTTTAAATAGATATATACTCGTACATACATAACATAACCTTTTCAACATTCATAAACTTTCTCACATAACTCCAACCATTTCTCTTACTTCTCATCACTCCTTCTTGAAAAAAATCCTTCACTTTATCCAACCGTACTTTCCTTGATCTTCCTCTGCAACGCTTTCCCCTCTCATCTGTAGTGAATGTTTGTAATGTAAGGTTTTCTTCGTTCATTCGTTTTACTTGATCAAAACATCTCAGAGTGCATTTCATATTTCTCACATGCATCGCTTAAGTTCACATGCGTCCCTTATCACTTCATTACATATTATGTCACCCCATGTATTCTTCTAAGTGCACGCATTTATTTGGGTCTTGTTATTCTTTACGTCCACGTTTCACTCCGATACATTAAAGATGGCAGAAAAAACACTGTGGTGGACTATCACCTTAACAGATGTTAATACAGTCCTGTTCGAGTATATAGTATGTGCTTAGTAGCCCCCATTGACTTTGTGGCATATCACTACACGTCTTCGAGAGAAAATACTATGTAAATAGCAAAAAAAATCTTCTTTCTCTAATATTTTATTACTAACCAATATAACACACTTCTACTTCCTAAGTTATATACTTTTCATTATTCTTTTTAACTGTTAAATACTTATGTGTCATCCGTGGCTTAGCTGCTAAGATACTAATTTTTCAAACCCGGGGTTTAGGGTTCGATTCCCTTTGGAGACCAAACTTTTAAAAAAAGGATTTTAGTTAGATTTTCACATTATGCTTTTTTAACACCTTTATTGGTTGAAAGCGATTGTCAAATTGTAATTCTACAGAGAAATGCTACTTTTCAGGGATTTTAATTATTATTTCAGTATTATAATGAATTATCCGTCATTGTATGAACAGATAAAACAACCGCACTATATATAGTAAACAAGTGTAAGCAATGAAAAAATAATTAACAACAAAACTCTGTGAGGAAGCCTGTCACGAAGCGTGAGATTATTGCATGACTTTGCGCCAGTACACAATTCACTTGCATCAAAGGCGTCATTCAACACTGCGGTTTCCGAAAATTGAATCACCCACCCTGTAGTCTCGATGTGACTCCTAGTAATTATTTTTCATTTTCAAAACTGAAATCCAATTTGCATGGAAAAAAATTAAAAGTGAGAAAAAGTTATCTCAGCAGTGGTACAACATTTTGAGAACAAAACTCTTCTGGAATACTTTTTGAAAAATTAATTCTGCTTTTCAAAAAATGTCAGATGTAATTTCTTATTTTCTGTTCGTTTTCACAACCAATAAATACAAAAATGTTGCAATTATCAAACACACATTACAAAATTAAAAGCTTAGACCCCGATGAAATACATCAGGTAAACAAAATAAAAATATCGGAAATAATTTAGTAAATTTATCCTCTTTTCCGCTCCGACCCAATTCCCCCTAAGTTCCATAAATAACAAATAGATATTTCACTCTATTTTACCATAAACAACACACAATGATGTAATTAATATACTCGTATGATATACTTCAGTTTTTGATAACTCACATGATGATGAAACAGAAAGTGTTGAAATGCATTGTTATTTGCTATAAATGTCGAAAAAAATAAAATTACGTTGTTTTTATAGATTATTTTGCTATTGCGACATTTATATTATTGTTGAGTACTATTAAATCCATTTTTTATAGTTGTAAAATGTCATGTAAAACTTAAAAGCAGACGGTTAAAATAATTATTATTCATAAAAACTAGAAATCATGATGTCATTTAATTAAACATTTTGAATCCTTCCAAGCTTAAGCGAACATTTTTAGATATCTGTTTTAAGGATGTCTTGCCAAAATCAATGATGAAATATCAACACTACACACATACACAAAACCCCAAATAAAGTCGAATGTGTTACTATCACATGTCAAAAGATTGATTAATGTTTATTTTGTAGTTCGTCTTACCTTGCCATGTTTTTTGCGGTTTTCTTACCAAATATCTTTTTTAAACATATGCAGATACGGAGAAGTTCATATTCCAATGACCACTGTAAATATCTTTCTATACTTACACATCACATGTTTTTTTTGTAATCTTTTTGAATATTTCTATAATCCTGGGTTTGAATCCAAAGTTACAGAGGTATTGATGAGGGTCTGCTCTCGAAACGGTGCTTTATATTATAACTGCAAATTTCAGCATTTGATTATAACCATAAATAGTTCATTGAGAATTGAAGCAGCGCTTTTACTTCCTGTATTGCAGGTGCGCTGCATTCAGCGACAGAGCCACAGTCAGTGTTTCCTTATTAAAAGTTTCCCGGCCCCCGTTAGGTAATCAGCCGTGCAAAAACGTGATTTCATTACACCAACAAAATGCCGGATGCTCGGTGGTGCTTGCATGAAACCCAGACTACTAACTACCATCATAATGAGGCCACTCTAGGAGCCGTTCACTTGAATACCTTTTGTCTAAGGATACTTTACTTTTCTTATCATGAAAAGTAAATGTTTTTCTATGAAATTATGTATTCTCGCAAGCAAGATATGTATTAAAAACACAAAGGAAACAACTAGAAAAGGGAAAACTTGAGAAATATATTACCAAAGAATGGTTTCAGGATAAGTTAAAATTTTAAATACACACCATGACGTCGTTTCCCTGTTGAGGTAGACAAAGAGGATAGAACGTCAGACTTTCCTACCTCGGCACACGTTTTTCGCCTTTTCCACATGTTTCTTCTTATTTGTCTTTCTCTCAAAATATCATCTAATTGATCCAACCATGCTTGTTTGATATTCTTCTAACACGCCTTCTAGATGCCTACACCATTTCAGAGTGTTCATCTTCATCAGCTTTAAGTTCATATTCATTTCAAAATCAATTCATTCGATATCCTGGCATATATTGTTCTCCATTAATTATTTTAAGTGCACGCATTTCTACAGCTGAAGAAGAGCACTCTGAGATGGTTTGAGTGCGTGAAATGAATGACTGAAAAAATACTTACTATAAATTTTCCATTGAATTAACCTTGAGTCATCAACGAGGAATTAAACAGCAAAAAAAATCATAAATTACTTTATTATTATTATTTAAATTCATAAATTAAAATATTTTATTTCGGTCAATAGACCACTCACATCCCCGATGAAACTGACATACACCAGTTAAAATTATTGTTCTGATAACAAAATGAGATCATTTGACCTGAAGACAACCTTGAGATATGAAACAGAAACACGTGTGGATGTGATTAAGTGCAATAAATAGACTATTAAAGTAATTTATCTCAAAATATTCAGTTTGTGTTTTTTATTTTTGAATTCAGGGAAAATGAACGGTGACTTTATTTTCAAGGTATTCCTCTCATTCCAAAAGTCTGCAAAAATACATTTTTTAAATTAATAAAGTATTTAATTACTTTTTAATATTACAAAAATATTTAGAGATAATAAAGGGAACTACATAAAGTTTTATTTAACGTGTATGGGCCCACACAATCGAGAGAATTTATATACGAGTATATAACATACATACATAACATCAGCTATTTCAGTTTTGAAGTAAGCTAAGCAGACTAACTTTTTAAAAGTTTTTAACTTTTTAACAGATATAACCTTTCTATCACAATATTCAATATACCATATACTATACACATTCTCATACAACTTTTTCTGTTTCTCTTACTCCTAACCTTTCCATACGTTAAATTTTCATTCACTTAGCCCAATCATACCTTTATCGGTTGTCCTCTAGCAAAACTCAAAATTTTACTTGAATTATGAAGAAGTTTTATCAGGCTTTCGTTTCTCATCTATTATACTGTTCAAAACACTTTAACATGTTTTTTTAACCCTACTTAACACATCAGTTTTACTCATATTCATATCCAATAATTACATTTCTAATTGTTTCATACATCGATCAATACACCACAAGGCACACATTTACTTAACTCGTTTTATTAATTTTCCACATTTACATGTGTTGCACTCCCATAGTATAATGTTGGCTATTATACCTTGAAATGAACAATTATTTCAGCAGTTCTTGATGTTCCATGGTTTGATTCTATGTCTTTTAGTACTTCAACTGCAGCTCCAATGTTACAGTCCACCTTTCCGTCGTCTGAGAACATACAACCCAAATAGCTGAATATTTTCTAATCTCTCATTGACTCCGTGGTCTAGTTAATAAGACACCTGTCTCCCAGCCCGGAGGTTGTGGGTTCAAATCCCACTGGAACCTAGATATAAAAAAAAAGGATTCTAGTCTGGTTTTCATTTCAGGACTCTTTAACGCCTTTCTGGTTGGTTGGAAGCGATCGTCACATAATAAGCCCGCCAAGTTGTACTGTATATAATGAAAGTGTAATATTAGGTGTACCGGAAAAGAATGTCGTTTTTTTTGTTATCGCTTTTGAGTGGTCAGTTGTGCTTCGGCAGTCGAACTTTTACAACGTGTTCTGTGTTGTTTCTCTGACTACGTATACCTGGAGTGTATTAGGACTTTTAAACAAAAACATTTACAACCTTGTATACAATGGTGAGCTTTGTACCAAATGAGGAATTTATTCGAAATATTATGCTTTACCATTTCATGAAGAAAGAAAGTGCAACATGTGCTTTAAAAAATATTTGTGATTTACTGGGAGATATTTTGAATGTTCGTTAATGCCAGAGGTGGTTTAAACAATTTAAATCCGGCAATTTTGATCTAAAAAATAAACCTGTAAGTGGTCGACCTGTTAAAGTGGATAGCGATGTTTAAACTGAGCTGATTCAGCAAAATCCAACTTCAACGATTCAAGAACTCACGAAGCAACTCGGATGTTCATGGTCAAGCGTGCAAGAGCATATAAAAAATCGGCAAGACATGGAAACAAGGAAAATGGATACGTCATGAATTAAGTGAAGAGAATCTCGGTGAGCGTATAAACGCGTGCACTGAGTATTCGGAATTAAATACCAAAACTCCATTTCTACAACATCTTGTAACTGGTGACGAAAAATTGGTGTTGTATTTAAACCAAAGACGCAAGAAACAATGGCTTTCAAAGGGCCAGGTACCAAAACCCACCCCTAAGCCCAGGCTCACTGCAAAAAAAATTATTTTGTCTGTTTGGTGGGACTGCAAGAGAATAATTTATTTTGAAACATTAAAACCCGGACAGACAATTAACGCCCAAGTGTATTGTAATCAACTAGAGCATTTAGACGCAGAAATAATAAAAAAAAGACCTGCACTGGCTAATTGTGGACAAGTGTTTTTACAGCACAATAATGCACGACCGCATACCTCAGAAAATTACGAAAGAAAAAATTAAAGCCCTAGGTTGAACAACTGTACGTCACCCACCATATTGACCGGATCTTGCTCCATCGGATTACCATTTGTTCCGGTCAATGCAACACTTTTAAACGGAAAAGAATACAAAAGTTATAAGGATGTCAAAAATGGCATATCTGAGTATTTTGCATCGAAACCAGCTGAATTTTACGAACGCGGTATTAAAAAATTGACTGAGAGGTGGAAGAAGGTTACATCAAACGATGGCAATTATATTTTGAACTAAGTTTTAATAAATAAATACATTAAATGCACCAAATTGTTTTATTGAAAAAACGACATTCTTTTCCGGTACACCTAATATAATACAATACAATTGTTCATCAATTGATTCTCCTTTAACACTTTTAAATTATCATGACTATGAATTTAACAATATTAACTCTCATGTGTTTTATTCACATTTCATGTACAATTCACTTATAATGTGATGTGATTCATTCTCATTCTCCACTGGTTCTTCCATACCTTCACCATACAACAGTCAACATTCATTCCCGTTTGACATTTTTGTCACCCAATAAGAAAGTTTAAATCTAATATTCATATTTTTGTCACCCAATAAGAAAGTTTAAATCTAACATTCATATTTTCTTAGTTCGCGTTATTCACATCGATGATACAAATCATATTTTACTTCTTACAAGATTTTCAAAGAAACATTACGTGATCTTTATAAAATATTTTTATTAATTTTAACAGATATTTTACGGCGGAACTTTACTGCTTTAATTTTTCATACACATAAATAAATAAAAAAGATTATTATATATTTTATATTAACTATTAAATTTATTTTGTTGATTTGATCACATATCATGTATAAATACCCATTTTTGGCTTTAATATAACTTTACTGGGACATCCATAGCTGTAAACTGGGAATATAATCCATCGGGAGTTAAGTTAGACAGTGGCGCAACAAATCTTGCATCTCTGAGGAAGTTACTTAACTCAATTTTATCAAAACATGCCACAAATCCTAGTAAAGTCACCTCGTTGGAGGAATAGACCTCTCCTCTTGTATTGAACCTCTTCTCTCCTTTATTCCTTTGAGATATTTCTTTTGTTTAGTTTCTATTCAACTCTTTCTTCTGACTTTCTTGCGATTACTTTCTGTGTTTTTATTTCATTAAGCTTCTATTTATTGCGGATTTTGATTGTTTTTTGCTTTTGTTCAGTGTGTAGTACTCCTTGTGAACGTTTGCTTAGAGTTTCGTTCTCAGAATTTTTCTCTTCAATTCTTCCACGTTCATTTACTGTATAATACAAAAAATAAGCTCCTTTATTCAATTCTTTATTCGCCTACTCTGTGTTAACAACAAATACTCTGTGTTAACAACAAATATTTAAGGATTAAGTTCCAAAGGTTTCTTGTTTTCCTTTCAAATCGACTGTAGGTTCTAAATAGATATAAATTTTAATAATAGTTTTCAAAAGTGTTAAGACTATCTCAAACCCACGCCCACTACCACCATTGGCTGAAAATCCTTTTACACGTTGTAAAAAAGTCAGTCATGTTGGATGTCTTCATCAAAAGGACAACAAACCAATAAATCATTTTCTTGCATCATGGGGTACGCCTAAACTCCCATCGAGTGGTTCTTTATGGCGAGATCTCTCAAATCCTCACTGACCATGAATATTTCCTTTTTAGTCTCTTCGCCCCATTGTGATTTGTGCAGCCACCCAGATCAATTTGCAGACTGCGTTTTATGGGACTGTGAGAAAAAAAACTCAAAATAAGTAGGAGCTCCATGCCATTATACGTCCGACTATTTTTGGCTCAATCTGCTAATCAGACCTTGTGGTGGAGACCAGGGATAGTTTTATAGCTTTCTCTAAATTTAAAAAAAATGTTGACTTTAAATATTTCAAGGATTCCTGTTGTACGAGTATTTACACATACATATTATTATTTTTATATTTTCCCATTAAGGTGGCATTCTACTCAGAGATGTGAATTTCGGACGTTTTTTAAGACTAAATAAAAAAAAAACAAAAATTTCCTACATTTTTTTACAGTTTGTTTATTGATGATTTGAGAATGTACTCGTACAAAAAAAATAATTCAATATGTTATCAGCTGTTATTAGTTACAAGATTATATCTTGTCGTAAAAATGAGGTTGAGCTGGTCAACGTGATTGGAACCCTTTTGTAAATCTGAAATAAAAATCATACTCAGTTTCCTGATAAAAAATAATGTCGTTATAGTTGATACCAAAGAGAGAATAAAATTGTAAAATAGCGGCTGTCTGAAAAAAAAATCAATTTTTTTTTAAATATTAAAAAATAATTTTGAATTTTCCAAGATAGGAACGATATAAAAACATTTATCGAAGTTTCATATCAAATTTGAAGGCAATCGGTTAGACAGAACTTGAGATTTTGAGGTCGAAAAAAGTAGTTTCGAGAAAAACGCGTTTAAAGTTTTGAGATTATTGTCCGAGTGATTCCGGTACGGTGTCATTGCTGCCTCATTTATAGCTATAACTTCGCAAATATTGAGAATTTTAATTTCTTTTTGAGAACATATTTTTAAAGATCTAAACTTTAAGAATATGCGGAAAAAAACATTTTTTACAAATTTCTATTATAGAATAGAATACCCCCTTAAGCATCTCTTTTCGTCGTATCTGATCTTCTATCGATACCACCATTATTTTTTTCACACTCCGGTGTAGCACCAAAAGAGGATGGGCTCTCTCTCGTGAACAGCTCTTTCATCAAAGTATCACTAAATATTATTTTCTTACAAGTGTACGATCGCACTGCAAGGGAGCCTAATTCGTTTCTAGAGGCAAAATAGATGGAAGAGGGAGACATTTTATGTATTGAAACGTTCCAAATCCTTGATGAAGAACGATGTATTATCCACAATATACAAACAAATAGAACTTGGTCAAAAAACTTGGTTACGTAACATGAAAAGCGTATTTCCAAAACGCTCCTTGTCTAAGATTTTGCAAACATATACGAGTATTATGCACTTTATCTATCCAATATAGATCCATAACATATTTTTTCCGCTGGACATAACATAATGCCACATTTTTAACAAGTTAATGAATTAATTGAATGCTCATAAAAAATAATTATATTATTTATAAAAAAAAAAACAGATTTTACTACATAAAATTATACGTTGCTTTTAGATCGTGTCACGTCGATGTTGTTAGTTAAAACCCGGCACTCCCTTCGATTCACACGGACATTTTTATTTCACCCGGCCACACCTTTTCTTTAAATACAAATCAAGTTATTAATGAAGTTTATATTCACTGCGGAATGATTTTATGTATTATAAAGGAAGTTGGAATCCTTAAGAGTATTATAAAGGAAGTAGGAATCCTTTTGTGTATTACAGAAGAAGTTGAAATACTTTCGTGTATTATAAAGGAAGTTGGAATACTTTTGTATATTACAAAGGAAGCTGGAATTATTTAATATATTATAAAAGCAGTTGGAATACTTACGTGTATTATAAAGGAAGTTGGAATATTTTGGTATATTACAAAGGAAGCTGGAATACTTTTGTGCATTATTAGAGAAGTTGGAATATGCAAAAAATTAAAAAATAAATAAAGAAGTTGGAAGTTGGTTGGAAGAGATTGCCACATGGCAATAAACTCGCCAGGTTAAAAAAAAAAAAAGAAGAAGTTGGAATACTTTTGTATATTATAAAGGAAGTTGAAATACTTTTGTGTTTTGTTAATAACGTTGGAATACTTTTGTGTATTAGAAAGATAGTTGGAATACATTTTCATGTTATACAGGAAGCAAATATCTTAAAATATAAAGCGAATAATATAATGTTGAACTATATAGATTGATGGGCACTTTTAATAACCCAATGGGACTCGGGTCTGTGGTAGGATTCAAAGTGCAATTTTCCTTTGGTCAAATGCTATAATTTTGTTATCATATTAATCGCTTTACTCGAATACAAATAAAAGTATTTCTGTTGAATATTTAACATAACTGTCGAGAAATGGACTTTTTTTCCTTTTAATATGATTTCGAAGCACTTTGTTGATTATAAAAAAATGTTTTTTTTACTAAAAGTTCTAAAATCATTAATTTCCTTGTCCAAAATATAAATTATGCTACCTACTTATTTTCAGTATGAGGCAAAAGAGATCGCCTTATTTGCATTAGTCAGGTTCTGCCCAAAGCATGTGGGATAGTGAAGAGTCATTCACGAAGACTATGGTAAAAAATCAATATAAAATAAATTTAAAAAAAAAACAATGTGTGTTTAGCTATGAATAATACAAGAAATTAAAATAACACACCCTACTATCGGGCGCCCTATGGAAACATCAACAATTTACTAATGACCAACTTTTCTAGCCCCAGAACATCAAACATAAACATTGTTAAGGTAAAGTTTGCGCTCGAAATGGCATTAAATAAAAAAATAAAAATTGGCCTATTTTAAAGTGCTTCTGTTTTTGCTACGCCACTCACTATCGCTGATATTTTGATAAGTGAATGAGAGTACTTAGGTTATTTTGAATGTAAATACAATAAAATAAAACAAAAGGAAAATCACTAAAATAAACTGAATTTTACAAAAAGCTTGTTCTTCCACCACATCTCTAAAGATTTTTTCGCTAAAACAGTCATTAGTATGTGTTAACGGTATTCATTTTTCTTTTCACAAAGTACACAGGAGTTAGTGGATTCTTTACACAAAACAAAAGGCTTTATATTGAAGAAAAGGGAAAATGGGTCTTTGTAACGAAGAAAAATGTGGAAATGTGAGATAATTATTTAACGGCTCACTAGGGTTTGGAAAATGTGAAACTTAAGGAGAGTTTCGTACTACTGATAATCAGTTACCCTAGGCAACAAATCCAAAGTATCGTCAGTATCCAATATCCACTCTTGAAAAAATAAACTTTATTATTACACAATAAATCGTTATTTTCGAAAAAAAACTTTTAATGAGAACTCTTAGTTGGTGCCGTGACCTGATGGTTAGCGCGATTACTTAGCACTTAGTTATCGCTTCCGTATGGATTCACTTTCCTTTTTTTCAGGTTTTTCAGTCACGAAACACGGCTTTTAAGCCGTAATTAATATTTTAAAATACTCGTACAACAGAACTGAGATTTTTAGACAAAAATACTTGCAAAATAAATTTACACTAGTTATCGTGATGTACGAGTATTTTAAAAATATTTTTTTAAAAGGAAATATATTCACGTGATTGGTAGACCAAAGTGTCAATATCGGTGAAAGTAATATCAAACTTGTCTACCAAAGCGAGTCTTCTTATCGACATCATTACCAAAAAGACAAGTTGAGTGACCAAGACATGCCTGAGAAAGACGACTGAAGAGACTGACTGCGTGGTGACAGGAAATAATATAAGGTAGTTGTCTCAGCATTGAACTTGAAAATAAAGAATATAAATGAAAGAGGTGCTTGACTTAAAATACAAAAAGAGGGAAGTAAACACGGTATCTAGTTCGCTATTTTACAAAACCTTTTTTGTAAATTTTTCCACTTTTGAACAAAACTTAATTAATAAATGCTTAGAAAATAAAAAGGAAATGCGAAGCTCAGCAAATATAATTTTAAAAATACCTAAATATATATCACCACGTTGCATTCTGCTGGGGTCGGCCGAGAAGATAGAGCGCCAGACTATTACGAGTATATCTCAACAAACATATTTAACCCTTCCACATACTCGTACATACAGCTACTACGATTTGTTTTACTTTGCCTTCCTTCTAAATATTCACTTTACCCAACCAAACCTTCCGTAGTATTTCTTTAGCACCCTTTCGACTTACATTTGGACTGAATATTTGTTGCGTAAGTATTTCTTAATTTTTTCCACATGCCCAAACAAACGAGCGTTCTTCTTCATCTTACATAACACATTATCCTGAATTTGACAGTAATTCCGTATCATTTAATGCCGTATTCTGTCAACATTGTTATCATACATATGTATTATTCTAAATGCACGCATATTGATCTTACATATGTATTGTTACATACATGCTTTAATATGTATTCTCAACATTGTTATCTTACATATGTATTATATTATTTAAAAAAACACGCATACTTATCTTACATATGTTTTGTTATCTTACATATGTATTATCAACATTGTTATCTTACGTATGTATTATTCAAAATGCACGCATATTTATCTTAGATATGTGTTATTATCTTACATGCGTATTATCAATATTATTATCTTACATATGTATTATTCAAAATGCACGCATATTTATCTTAGATATGTGTTATTATCTTACATGCGTATTATCAATATTATTATCTTACATATGTATTATTCAAAATGCACGCATATTTATCTTACACATGTATTGTTATCTTACATGCGTATTATCAATATTATTATCTTACATATGTATAATTCAAAATGCACGCATATTTATCTTACACATGTATTGTTATCTTACATGCGTATTATCAATATTATTATCTTACATATGTATAATTCAAAATGCACGCACATTTAAAGCATGTATTCAGATTTTTAAGTCTTTTTTCACATTCACATTTGAATTCCATAAATCAAAGCTGGCACATAAATAATTTTGAGGACTGTAAGCAAATATTAATACTGGCCAGTAAAATAATTGATTGTCCTTGTGCAATAACTGTACAGTTGAAAAATGTATCCAATTTTTTCGTGTCACTTGTTGGTAGACGTTATAGTTTTAATAATAATGAAATGACAATTTATATAGCGCCGTTTAGAGAGAAAACTCTCCTCAAGGGTGCTCATATTCGAGATTCGAATCCACTTTTATTGACAGATTAAAAATAACACAAAATAAATATATATTAATTGAGTGCTAGAATAGGAGGGCAGTGGATATGGCTAAGGTACTACTTACCCACATCTGAATTTTTAGAAAAACACATTTGATAAGAAAACCGCAAAAAACTTATTGAGGGAAGACGAACTACAACGAAACCTTTGTAGATCTTCATATGTGTGATTATAAAACATTTGGATTGAGGTAGAAATATTAACACTTTCATGTTCGAGTGTATACGAGTGAGGTGTATAGTAGCACGGTAACGCACTGGACTTGCGTGCCGAAGGACGTCGGTTCGAACTCCACGCTGTGCTACTCCACTCGAATGACACAGATATTTTTTTCCGCCTATTATTTGTAGGTGTAAGGATACCTATGACTTCGGTCATATACGAGTATATTTTTTGAAAATAAAGAAAAAAAACATGCTCTATCGTCTCACTACATGTGTACCAATGGTGAGTTTGCTGGTGCGCAACAGCTCTCTCTCTAAATAAACAAACCCCACGGCATAGCTTCCCTTTCTTACTGAATTAATATTGGAATAGCGAGGGGATCCTCGACTACGAGGCCCAGCAAAGACATGTATACGAGTACATAACATGTATATAAATTATATATTAGTGCCACATTAACCTTTTTTTTATTGTATTTTTCTTATTATTAAAGATTTATTTGTTTCATTATTTTTTAGGTACTGCTAAAAAATTTATTAAAAAATTTTCAATAATCTTCGTTCTCAGTGGTTCAACGTATTTAACAAAAAAATTTCAATAATCTTCGTTCTCAGTGGTTCAACGTATTTAACAAAAATACTAAAAACTGAAAGTTGGAAATTTTCGTTAATTATTCACACAGCCGTTTTTCGTTCAAATTCAGTATTCCAGTCACCGGTAGAACATTCGTGATTAAACACTTAGTATTCAAGCGTTATAAAGTAATTTAATCCGTTATAAGACATAATAATTGTCAATTTGCTGACTACTTGAAGATTCTGAGATTGTATTATATAACCGCAGATTTTAACTACGAGTACTAGTTAATAGTAATTCACCGTTATCTTTGTTTTATTTAGGAAAAAATAATTCAAAATATAACTTTAATTCTATTTCATACGAATAACTTTCAGCTTTATACAATATATTTTAAAATAGAAATTCTTTATTACAATTTTGTTGTGTACAGTCCATTATCGTCATTGCTGGGCCTTGTAGTCGAGGATTCCCTCGCCATTCGAATGCCAAGCGGAAAACGAAACTGTGCCGTGGAGTTTGTTTTATTTTTTTTAAGTATGTGAGCCGTTGCACACCAGCAAACTCACCACCAGACGATCGAAGTATAAGAGCAATAAGTCGTAGAATGTCTCCTAGCAATAAGTCGTAGGATGTCTCCTAGCAGTAAGTCGTAGAATGTCTCCTAGCAGTAAATCGTAGGATGTCTCCAAGCAATAAGTCGTAGGATGTCTCCTAGCAATAAGTCGTAGGATGTCTCCTAGCAATAAGTCGTAGAATGTCTCCTAGCATTAAGTCGTAGATGTCTCCTTGCAATGTGTTGTAGGATGTCTCCTAGCAATAAGTCGTAGGATGTCGCCTAGCAATAAGTCGTAAAATGTCTCCTAGCAATAAGTCGTAGAATGTCTCCTAGCAATAAGTCGTAGGATGTCGCCTAGTAATTAGTCGTAGGATGTCTCCTAGCAATAAGTCGTAAGAGATCTCCTAGCAATAAGTCGTAGGATGTCTCCTAGCAATGTGTCGTAAGGTGTCACTGAGAGGGTTGCTATCTAAAGGTGGAAATATACAGGGTTCATTACCAGATGTACAGATGATAGGTGGTCCTAGAAAATGCTGAAGCGGTATTCCACGACACGGAAAAGAAGTATGGGAAGACCCTAAGCAACAAAGTTGGATGTCATCAGAAAAGTAGTTGGGAGTAACTGACAGAAATGTGACCTAAATAGAAATGACTGCAGGAGGAAAGGGATTATATATATCCAGCACCGAAGTAAACCGGGCTGATGATAATGACGAATATCTTTGAATTGTTCGTTAATTTGCTATTGTTCACAAAACACGAGATATAATACATTAGGACCTCTGGTTTGCGGCCAACAATATATTAAGTAAAGTACGTGAAGTATAATAAATTGATAGTAAATTTAACATTTCCTTCAAGTGTTTGTAACACGTTTGTTTATAAGTTAACCAAAACTATCTGTCTTTAAGGAATGTACACAGTGTCGCTCTTAACATCCTATTTACACTGAATATTGTAAAGTCATCAGATCAAAAAGCAATTACCCAAACGCGTGATGTTCATTTAGTTGAGCAGACAGTTAATTTGAATGCGTTACGCGGTACTTTGCTATTACGTTAACATCTCTGGTGCTAATCCGAGGCATGAATCATTAAACTAATCCAAAATTTACGAGATTAGCTTTAACACCCACTTCCTGCAAAGGATCTTCAAACTGCTTCTCTACTGAAGTAAGTTACTCATGAATTATATAATATTTTATTATGACCTAACAATCTAGGGCACGATTTGGTTCAAAAGAGTGAAACAAGAAACAAACTTTTTATCTAGAAGAATTATTAGATTTTTTTTTAAATAAATGGCTTGTTGTCGATCAGTAAAAAAATAACAAGAGTAAAACTGGAATTAGAATTTTGAATGAGCATGAATATAAATACAACTTGTCACAAAAATTAGTAACATTTACATGAATCACATACAAAAAACTTATCAAAAAGCAGTTTGCACATGCATACCGCCTATGACATATAAAAACAAACTTAAGATAGGACAATGCTCATGTAATCAAAGGACATATCTGACATACAAAAGGAGAGAAAAAAAATATTTAGATAAATAATAAAAATATGCATTTGAGCAATTAACCCACACATGTCGAACTTCTACATAAACATATGAATAAAAGTTTGAGAGAAACAAATACAACGAAAAAAAAAATAATAATTTATATATATGTATATATATATATATATATATATATATATATATATATATATATATATATATATATATATATATATATATATATATATATATATATATATATATATATATATATATATATATATATATATATATATATATATATATATATATATATATATATATATATATATATATATATATATATATATATATATATATATATATATATATATATATATATATAAACGAGAGTCACACCATGTTGTCGGAAAACTGGTTAAAACAAACAAAAACCCTCTCTATGGCAACATTTAAAGGCACTTATTCTTTAACAAAATATGTCCGAGACTGCAGCATAGGCATTATCCAATCGAAGTAATGTGTGTATGGGAGAATTCGAGTAATATATTATTATATTACTCTTTCACTGTATGCAATACAATCTGCTGGGCTTACTCTTCCAATCGATCAGATACAATCAAAGAGGCCTTTATTGAAAACAAGACCTGAATCCTTTTTTAAATAAATTGTGCCAGGTTCCACTTTTGGACGAAAGTAGCACTAAATTTGACTGTGGGGATATATAAGATTCACAACACGGGCTTGTTTGTCCGAACATTTGGACTATGTACATGCTCTGGGCAGGATATGATAATTGGAATTGATAGAACGATGTTTGTTGCCTATTGATGGTCCAAAAACAGAAATTATATAAATAAATTGAGTTAAACTGAAACCGCGACCCTCGAGTCGGGGGAAAGACGTCATACTAACTACGTGACGGAAGTCGTTTAGTAAAAAAAGAAAAAAAAAAAAAAAGCAAATAGTTGATTATGAATTATTTATAAACAAAATAAAAAAAATACATCTCTTAAATTTTTGAAAAAAATATCTGACATCAAATCTACAACATAAAATTTAATGAAATTTTAAAAGTCAATGAGATGATTGCACATTTTTTAAAAGTATTCTTTATCCCGAATGTGAGTCCAAATGGGTATCGAATCCGCAACTTCCCAATTATGGAGACATACAAGTCTTACCAACCAAGCCACATATGTATTATATTATAAAATACAAAATCAGTGATTCTTTACATTGTACATACTCGTAGAAGTTGTGAAATTGCGAATTAAAACCAGGAAAAAAGTCATTTTCACCGAGTGACCGCCAAAAACACGTAAATGTCGAAAAAAATATTTTGCGTTATTGCAGTTATAAATTTAACTATATAAACTATTGGTCTCTTGACGACATGTGTATGTGGCTTAGTTGATAAAACGCTGGTCTTTTATCGGGAAATTTTGAGTTCAATTCTTAATGCTACCCAAAAATTAAATAAAAAAAAACCAGGCTCTGCTCTTTGAATGGATCCCTTTGAATGACCAGTATTCGCTTCCATACTTCAAGATAGGCACTAGCACATCACTATATACAGTATTTTTTTAAAGATTTGTCGATTGATTGAAATGCCGGATTAAATTAATGTGGCACAATAAAATAATAAATGTGTCGGTATAAATGTATTGTGGGATTACAAACTAAAGTTGGTAAGTTCACAATTTAGGTGTGAGAGTGAGCATCGTTGTACAATATGTTTCTAAGATCTATTGCTTTGACTGTTCAAATTTCATATCCCTAGAATCTTGGTAAAACGGAACGTTAGATTTTACTCCTAGGCATATTTTCATCTGAATTTAGTAAAACAATAAAACCAAGGGATTTAAATAGAGCTACTTCGTCACACCTGCTACCCCTTAAGATCGTACCAAGAATGTATATAAGGCAACTATTCAGCAACGCCGTGACTAAGTGGTTAGCATTTTTTAGTGCGTAAGAATCTTAGGTTGGTTTACGAAATTTTACTTCGTCATGCTCCTATTAGGGTAGGCAGAGAGGAGAAATATCTACAAAATTTGTATCGTAAGCCTTTCATTTTTTTTATGTAGTCAAATCATCGCAACATTCTTTTTTTTTATTCTTCTTATAAAATCAATTTCTACTAGTATTAAAAAGTTTTATTTATCCGATTATTTATTATGCTGTTTTAACTTCTTTTCAATGTCCAGGCTTCACTTCTATACAGCATGCTTGATAAATTACACTACTGTGTACAATTATTTCTGAAATTTTGTAAATAATTAATTTACAAAAATAGTACGAAATGCGCTATTGACGTTGTTGCCTTCTGCAATACGCCTTTCAATATTTTTATCTACTACTTGGAGCCTAATTAACACTATTCTTAGAGTGCTCTTAGTGTAACCGGTGTAACGAAATAGCGTTTTATAAATTCCGTTTGTTTTATTTATCAAATAAACGTCAGTATCACTATAAGGCTAGATAAAACAAGACAAATCTTAAATTATTGTATTTTTTTCACGAGGATTATATATTCTTTCAGAATCAATGCATGTTCTTCGTAGTCTTCCATCATTCTTTTTCCCAGTCTCCCTTTTATTTTCCCAGTCATTGATGACCTTATTAATTTTTTTTTGCTATATTAAGCTATTTTGGCATTGCTTAGTTTATCCGCTACCTCGATAATGTGAATCCCACACCTTGCATTCAACGCTTAAACAACTGTATGGTTGGTTGAAAAAGTTCGCAAGTTTTAAATAATTGAACAAAAAAGATATACTCTTAGTCAGGTATACAAGAAAACTTCTAAAGAAAGGAATAAACAATAATCCCACCATTTTAAATTCAAGGTTCTCAAAACAATATTTCGTTGACTACTTATTCGTTGAAATAAAATATATTCCACCGAAATTCTTCTACTTTCTACTTTAAAAATATCAATTGTCTTAAGAAAAACATCGACGATATTAAAAAAATTATAACAAGCTTAGTAAAAAAAGTGTGTATTAAATTTAGAGATAAATTGTTATAATAAAAAAATCTTAGCATTATTTCAAGAAAAGTTTTCATTCAAATTCTTTATAATATAAGCGTTTTTTTTTATCGAGCAAATAAAACAAACGTTTCATTTATATTTTTGTTCTTGTATAAGTGTATTTAGTAAGGTATAAAATTTTTGTCCCAGAGGTATTTTTCTCCAAATATTGTATAGTCGCTGAAACGTTGTGTATCTTGTAAAACTTGCCTTTTGTCGAAGAAACGGAAAAGCGATATATGTTTGAAGAAGTGTATTTATATTTATATTAATTTGTGGTTTATACTTTTTGTTGTACTTTAAATATAATTGAATCTGATGTATAGATCTACTTTTTTTTCTTGTTTTAGTATATACGAGTATATATTTTCCGACCGAAAAATACCTACATCAATAACTATTTGTTTATATACACATATGTATAAAGTTTTAATCTTAAAATTTTCAAATTCATTACGTTAATTTTTATTTAATTCCTAATTCACGTTTTTATTAATTTAAATTCGGTGAAGATTATTGTGTGTTTGTGGCAAGTGGATTAATTATGCGGGTTTTTTTTTATGTGTATATGAACTGGTTTTTTTATATGTACACAATGATGATTTGTACCACCACGCAAGTAACAAAAGGAACAATATGATTAACGTAATGATTTGTACCACCACGCAAGTAACAAAAGGAACAATATGATTAACGTAATGATTTGTACCACCACGCAAGTAACAAAAGGAACAATATGATTAACGTAATGAAAAAATAAGACAATTTAGAGTTTCAACTGATTAACCTTTAGAAATGTATCAATCTCTATAAACGGATAAGTTTTCGAAGGAAGTAGTAATGCAACATTCTTAAAACGCGACAAATATGTGGCGTTAAATAAATAAAAAAAACATCACGTAACTGACAACCGAAAAACACATGATCTTTAGTATCATAATCCAGACCATACATGCAACCGAGATCCTCTCCGTTCCTCTTCTGTAAAGGTACGAGTAACTTGCTCCCACGCAGTGTCTCATCCACAACTGACATATGACTGACACTTACATCTTGTTCATTCTCATTATATTAACCTATGGAATAGATTACTTAATTAATGTACGAGGCATATCCAGAAAGTAAGTGTTCTGAATTTTTGAAGGTTTAATTTTTTTTTATTTAAACAAAAAAATTACGTGATTACCGTAGTACATATGTAAGCTATTTTTCGACATAGTCGCCATTCCTCTCAATGCAGGTGGTGAAGTGGGGTATCAACTTTTTAATGTCTTCCTCGAAGTAGTTTCCCGCCAACCCCTCCGTCCACTTCTCCACCTCCTCCTTTACCTCCTCGTCGGTTGAAAACCTTTTTCCACTCATGTGCAGCTTCAAGGAGGTAAAGAGATAGAAATCTGAAGGTGCTAGGTCAGGGGAATGCGCGGGATGGTTCAGGACATCCCATTTAAACGAGGCGAGCAGATCCTTCGTGGCGTTGGCCGTGTGTGGTCTGGCATTGTCGTGCAGCAGACAGACTCCCTTTTTCAGCATGCCTCTCCTCTTGTTCTGAATCGCCCTCCGCAATTTTTTTAGTGTCTCACAGTATCTTGCAGAGTTGATGGTCTCTCCCTGAGGCATATATTCAATTAAAATTATGCCTTGACAATCCCAAAACACGGATGCCATGATTTTCTTGGCTGAAATTGTGGTTTTGAACTTTTTGGCGGAGGGTGAAGAGATGTGACGTGACCGTTTTTAAACTCGCGACACCACTTGTACTCACTCGTACGATTCATAGCTTTATCACCATATGCAGTTTTCACCTCATTATAAACGTCAACCGGAGGTTTTCCCTTCCAAACGAGATAACGGATGACGCCGCGTATTTCGCACTTGGCGGGAGATTGGATTGATATTTTTCACGAAACGTGTTGTCGCGTCGACACTTCTCAACGTACTGACCTCGAACCGGTCTCTTTGTGGAGGGGAAGGGTCAGGCTACACGGAAGTGTAGCCAACATGTCGAAAATAAAATCCATCCGGTCGTGAGAGCCTCAGTACACTTACTTTCTAAATACGCATAGTATATTAAGAGCCCTTATTAACACTTGTTATATCCCACTTCAACGCTTTAATTTTATTAAAAGATCAACTTTTGGCTGCGAGAAATCAGATTGAGGACGACCGGTTGAACATGCTTTCTTGGCCAAGGAATCAACACATTTGTTACCCATGATACCAACGTGTAAAGGAGTTCAATCTAGAGAAACATCTATATTATTGAAACAATTTAGCTTTGATTGAAAAAAAAATTAAGAATCACAGAAATAAAATAAAAACCTCGGGAGTCAGAGAACTTTCCTTTATTGCTATAAATTTTACCCTGGAAACAGAAGATGAGGAGAAAAGTTAAAGAAAGGTTTTGTGTCTATCAACAAGAAATTAATCGATTTCCATTTTGAATTCAACAAATATAGAAGGAGAAAAAATAACAGAATTTTAAATATCAAGTTTTTTTCATCGTTAAAATACAAGTTCCAAACCTTTCAGTCAAATACGGAAAATAAAGTGTTTCGCAAATCCAATACACTATTAAATAATCAATATTTTTCCAATACAATATTCGAATATTCCAAACGACGCTTACCGTAAATTTTCGCGATACAAAATTTTCATTTTATTTTCGTGCCAAAGATAAAGTTTCTCGGCTTGCCTCCATACAAAATACTTTGCTATGTACTACCTTCAATATAAATTAAGAAACGGAAAATCTTTAATACATCTCTGAGAAAATCGGAAAAGTCATTTATTTTCACGTAACAATGTCAATTTTGTAGCAGAGATTGATTGAATTTCTTCTTCGTTACATCGATGAATAATGTCTTGAATTTATTTAAAAGTTTCTTTGCCTTTTCTTCGTTCTTCTTCGTCTCTCTTATTTCTTCCACTTTACATCCTTAAACTGGACTGAACAAAATACTTTTTTTTTTGTTTAGATGGCGACAAAATAACGCAAAACTATGATTTATTTTTACGAGTTACAGTTTTCAGTACTTTTTTTTACTTTATTACTTGAAACAAATTTGTCTCACTAACTTAATAACAAGAAAACACAATATATTAAAAAAATATATTAATTTACACTTATATGCTCCTCAGCTCTTGGAAATATAAAAAAGCAGCGGAAAGAAACAAAAAAATGACTGGTGCAAATTACGACTGTTTTTGAAAAACAGAAATAATAATTTTTGTTCCGATCTTCCAATATGTTTAAGTAACACATTCGGCTTTAGGTGGAATGTATTGTTCATATACAATCGTCAATTGTGATACGACATCCCAAAAAGGGTTGCGTGCAAGTGCTTTAACAAGCTTTATTCGTCATTCACATGTGTTATGTATCTTGAGGTAGATAAAGATCGTCCAATTGAAATATAGCTCGAGAAAACAACATTTACCAAAAATGAAGATCATCAATTTATGTATTACAAAATAATAAGATAAATATTGCAGTAACATAAAAAACATGTTAAAATGACGAAAATGCGCTGTTATTAACTAAATCAATTAAGAAATATATTATAAATATAATGGAATATTGTGCAAAGCTTCTAATAATTTATTTTAACCTTTCCCTTCCGGTGCTGTGTATTCAATACACATGTAAAAATGAGCGTTTTAAAATCGGAAAAATAAGAATATTTATGGCCAATCGCTTAAATTAATTAAATTTGAAGTCAAAAGTGATAATAATTGAAATTTTATTGCTAAAAACATGAAAAAACATCGGCCACAAAACAGGCGCAGAGATCCCTTCATATCGATCCCCGCGTGCTACTGAGACAGGACACGAAACACTTACACTGTGTATGTTATACCTCGAAGGAAGAAACAACTGCGAACTGAGATTCTATTTCTAGCGTTCCCGTATACCGAAGTAGAATGAGAGTGAGACGTGAATAGCGTCGCTTCCTCACTCATAGTGTTTAGAATGAATATACCTACGTCACACACTGGCACACGTTTGATTGTATCGGGTAGTTTATTCCCGATTTTCATAAAATATCTCTGATGTGGCCGATAAGTGCTTATTATTAATAATATTATTTTTTCATTCAAAGCGTAAATGTATTACGGAGGAATACCTAAAATATGAACCCAGTATTTATTATATTTATAGAGATATAATTTTTTTAGAAGCAATGTGTACTAGTTACACGTCACAATGAAGGAAGGGTTAAAAAATCAAACAGAGAAAACATATCACATTGACAGTAAAACTAGTATTCGAACGTATCGTTATAACGATGATTATATGAGTTTTAAAAAATTTACTGTAGAATTGTTGTCATATTACAACTTTGTTGTGTATGATATAATACAGTCTGGTAGTTTTTAGAGGCAATCTCATAGACAAAATGAGGAACTACTCATTTCTTTGAAATGGTCTTGACCTTGACCTTGCAGAAGACCGTTCCCTCAACAATTCCAGTCACTACCACCTTATCCAAAATGCATTCATCTCTTCCAGCGACATGTCCCAAGTATGAGAATACATTATTCCTCCATGTCGTTACCAACTTTTATGTGACTTGTAATATGTATGTACATTGTGTGTCATGCAGTCCAGTCGATGAAAGGCGCAGCATTCGGGGACAGCATCGCATCTCTAAAACGTCCAGCAAACTATGTCTATCATTTTGACTCAACGTCCATGTTTCCACTCCAAAGATGACTATAGAGAAAAACTATAATTTTTATCAGACAAGTTTTCTTCATTTCTTTGTGTCGTGCTAAACTTCTTGTGTCATCTATACTTTTCAATGCATAAGTTTTGACAATTTTTCATCATTTATTGTTTCTACATGACCATACCATATCAGTGCATCTTTTCTATGTTAAACTTTGCATTTTCTTTCAATTAGCTTTATTTTCAAATGCCTTCTAGCCTTACTTTTTTAGAAATAGTTTTCCTCACATTCTTGTTCGTTGTTCATTCACATTCGAACGTACATTTATCATACATTGCATTTATCTAATTTATATAACTTTTTTGCCATGCTCAAGCTCCTCTTAAATATCCAAAAGTTTGAATCAAGATTTCATTATGAAAAAAAATAAAAGCTTTGCTTCTCTAGAAATAGTCCAGTCAGTCAATACCTCGTATAACAATTCACTATGTTATCTGTTGCTGATTATTTTTCAATATCGCATATTGCACAGCCTTCCGATGCGAACATGCCTCCAAAATACAAAAGTATAAAAAAAATAGCATAAGATTTTTTTATCCCCTTTATTTCCGAATCGATGGTGAAGAACGTGAAGGCAATATTTTATTCAGTCCCAGTAATCGAGCCTTCGGATTAAAAACCACTGGAGTAGACTAGTAACTAGCAGTTCACCATCGTAATAATTTGAAACACTATCGCAAACGGACAGGTAACAACTCTCACTGTTAAGCGCACGCGAGTATTGTTAGTAGACGAACTCTTAAGTCATACTACATTGATTACATTTTTTTGCAGCATGCAGAAGTTTTAAGTTATTTCTACACTAAATGATAGGCGCTTGTCATATTCACTGTGTGGGGATTTGGTGTCCGAAGCATCACTCTGTTGGAAAGCGAAGATGTGTCATGGAGTTTGTTTTAAGTGAGTGAGCCGTCGCATATCAACAAACTTACTGGGCACGCCGCTGCACGCCGAGGTGAGACGACCGGAGCATTCCGGCGTGTTGGGTGCCATTATGGATAGGGATAGGGCAAAAATAAAATGGGCAAGTAGGGGATTGAATGTGGGGGAGTTAATTTACAGGGAGGAGAAGGAAATAAGGAAAGGAGTCCCTCCTCCTTTATCCGGGCTTGGGACCGGCTCCATCATTCGATATTCGGGGCGCACATCTAGTACGGAGGCGGAGTTAATCGATGTATAAATTTC
The DNA here is from genome assembly GCA_949825065.1 of Odontocerum albicorne. Taxonomy (NCBI): domain Eukaryota; kingdom Metazoa; phylum Arthropoda; class Insecta; order Trichoptera; family Odontoceridae; genus Odontocerum; species Odontocerum albicorne. Next base: position 40,511,783 of record OX463844.1, read on the forward strand.
AAAAGTCCAGTCTCTTACACCCCCAGATATTAATTCATCATTCATTTCTAGCAATTTATCATAATGTTAGCAACAAGACACATGAGAAGGCAAAAACACCTACATGTATGCAGGTCATAAATATTTTGTTGCCGGACGAACTTTTTAACCTCACTGAAAATATTTTCAATTGTTTTTTCAGTGCTATCGATAATCAAACCCAAAATTCTCGTGCGGAAGATCAACGTCTTACTAATTTCCGTGCTATCAGTAATCAAACCCAAAACTCCCCGGCGGAGGATCAACGTCTTACTAATCTCAGTGCTATCGGTAATCAAATCCAAAACTCCCGGGCGGAAGATCAACGTCTTACTAATTTTAGTGCTACCGGTAATCAAACCCAAAACTCCCGGGCGGAAGATCAACGTCTTACTAATTTAGTTATGAATACCGTCGAAATTCAGCACCCTTCAATATGATTGAAACAACGCCTCGGATATGTTAAATAAAAGTAAAGAAAAGGGTTAAAACGCCTGTCTTCCGACTTGAGGGCTGTTGATCTCGTATGGCATGCCTCTAGCCTTTAGCATCTTTATGAAAAACTTTTGGGATTCTTATCAAAATAACATCCATTTTTGGGAGGTCTTTGGGAGGAAAATTTATGATTAAATATGAAACACTACACACATTTTTTAAACACTAGTTTTTTTTCCTTGGTATTGTTTTGCTGTTTTCATACTACGAGTACATACGTTTTTTCTTAACATATACATACAAGTATCAAATCTAATGGTCGCAGTCAACACTTTCCTATTCTTACATTCAACTTCATTCATTTTTAGTTTCTTAATAAGAATATATTTGATTACCGAGTTAGAGCGCCGTTGAGAGCACTCTGCTCTCTAAGTGGCGCTGTATAAAGTGTCCTACTATGTTATTGTTAATAAGAATATATTTGATTACCGAGTTAGAGCGCCGTTGAGAGCACTCTGCTCTCTAATTGGCGCTGTATAAAGTGTGCTACTACGAGTATGTTATTGTTAATAAGAATAGATTTGATTACCGAGTTAGAGTGCCGTTGAGAACACTCTGCTCTCTAAGTGGCGCTGTATAAAGTGTCCTACTATGTTATTGTTAATAAGAATATATTTGATTACCGAGTTAGAGCGCCGTTGAGAGTACTCTGCTCTCTAATTGGCGCTGTATAAAGTGTGCTACTACGAGTATGTTATTGTTAATAAGAATAGATTTGATTACCGAGTTAGAGTGCCGTTGAGAACACTCTGCTCTCTAAGTGGCGCTGTATAAAGTGTGCTACTATGTTATTGTTAATAAGAATAGATTTGATTACCGAGTTAGAGCGCCGTTGAGAACACTTTGATCTCTAAGTGGCGCTATATAAAGTGTGCTACTATGTTATTGTTAATAGAAATAGCTGTGATTACCGAGTTAAAGTGCCGTTGAGAACACTGATCTCCAAGTGGCGCTGTATAAAGTGTGATACTATAGTATTGTTAATAAGAATAGATTTGATTACGAATTAGAGCGCCGTTGAGAACACTCTGCTCTGACGCTGTATAAAGAGTGCTACTATGTTTTTATTACATAAGTAAGAATGTAGCTAATACAATATAATGTTAGAAATTCTACGAAACGTTGAGATGCAACAACAGCCTTGTTAAACTAGAACCTTTATCGTCCCAAATATCGCCCCTGTACCTAATATCGCCTACTCGTGTTTACAAGTTAATATACGCGCCATGTATGAGTTTGTGTAGTTACCTTGACGGTTTAGGGTTTTGCCACACGTAGCGCCAGCGGCAAGCTTTCTATGAGTGACAGCAAATACAATAAGGCGTCTGGAGTGGTTGTGGCTGTGAAAAACATTTTTTTTCCTTCTAATAAATTATAAAGCATTTGTTTTTGTTTTTTATTTGTGTTTTGTTTTCAGGAAAAGTTTGAAATTAGTTTACAAAAGGTTGTATGTGTGCTCTACTAGCAACTGGTTTTTAACAGGTGCTCCTAATTTCGGTAATACGAACAGGGGTAGGCGATATTTGGAACCCAACCTTGGAAAATTCTCTTGGGATTTTTTTATTTTTTTTGCTAGTTAACATAAACTAGCATAGGTTAAGAAGCGATTTGATTCCTGGAAACCAAAAGAGGATAGTTCCTAGTGATATTCATTTAGTTTCCAGCTTGATTTCCTAATCCGGGAGGCTGAGATACAGAAAAATAGTTAGGATAGGTGATATTTGGGGTATCTACCCTACCCGTTTTTTTTTATTATTTGGCTGTCATAAAAAATTAAACCTAAAAGCTCTGATTGGAGGACATATGTTTCACCATCTAAGCTACGGAGGTCGTCACAATTTAGATTGAAAATCAATAATCATAATGATTATTTTTGTTGTTTTATTTTTATTTTCTCTTTGAAGAAAATGATTTTGTAATATCGGGATATTAGTTTGAAAATGACAAATTGCAGTAGTTATTAGTTCAATTGCAATAATGACACTCGGAGTAGAAACATTTGTTGCGACCGATAAATATCAAAATTATCAACATGACAAATCACTACACAACACGACACAACGTTTCAGCTTTATTATTTTACGAATAACATTTAAGGTGTATTGTGATAAATAACCTACAAGAACTTTTTATTTAAATAATGTATCTGATTTAAGTCATACGTAAGAACCTTCGTAGTCTATTTCGTAAGACGCATGTCTTCCAACCTGCAAATGGCAAGTTTGATTCCCAATTGCACCAAAAAAAAAAGGTTTCAGTCTGATAAAAACACTCGTTACAGCACTCGCACGCGCAGAGTGCATGTTGAAGTGTTAATTTATCTTCATGAGCAATTGTGTTACTAGCACGTGAAAATATGACCAGTGAGTTACGTGCCTACCGCAGTGGTTCTAAACCAATAGACTCGATTACCGAGCACAAAGAAAACATTGTCTCCTAGTAACGTTTTTCATTATGTCTGAATCATTAAAACAGATATGTTGAAGGAACGCAAAGAAAAGTGACGAAACGCCTTTCTTTCAAAACAAAGGTTATGGGTTCGATTACCCTTGGTATCTCGTTTTTTTTAATACTTCAAGTCTGGTTTTCTCTTCAACTTATGACAAATAGCTGAATTTGTCCTTCATCTAAAAATCATTCACCTAAAAGTAATTGAGCTTTTTTTCTCCAATTTGTTAAATAATTATTAAAAATATAATGACTTACCGAATTCTGAGGTTTTTTTTAATTAATATCCAACATTTAAACAATACAATCAACTAATATAGTTTTCAATATTACTTTTTATTCTAAGATTACTTTCAATATCATATTTCATTTTCAATGTCTACTAAAATAGTTTTCAATATCACATTCAAACAAGGTTGATATACGAGTACCTACTTTCAAAAACAAATTAATTTTTTTTTTTCAAATATTACTAATGACACGCTAATTTTATCATATATTTTTTAATGTTTATGTAACAATATAAAAAAATATATAACCAACTAAGGGACCATAATTTTCTCATGTATAGTATATTTTAAAACATGAAACATAGTGGATTTTTACACTGTTATCATTCGTACCGTGATTCTCTTCGTATTTAATGAGTTCAACACAAAATGCAGCTTTTTCGGCGTTGATAGATATTTTCTCGTAAAGGGCCTTTACTTTGAACTTGACGTTAAATCAGCATTCCACTTTCTCCAAGGTTATACTCAGGGGATTAAAATTCGATCTGAAGGTATGAAAAGCCACCTTATAATATCTAACTGAAATTATTTACATATTAGATGTGCATTCAATAGACGTATATCGATAATTAGGGAAAAAGGAAAAAAAAAATATCATCTTTTTCACTGAGTTTGTGTTTACCTTATAAACTAAAATTAGATATTTTACTTTATAATGTATTGTCATTCGCTTCAGTAATTTTGCTAACTTTTCTTTGACCTATGGTGATTTTGAGTTGTAAGGTTTAACTACTATTGATGTCAGACATGTTTTTATTCTTAAACATATATTTTAATGCTTCTTAATCATTTTTCTGGTTGGCAGGAGAGATTGCTACGTGGAAAACCATTTACCTGACAATACTTTATTCAATACAAACTATTGAGATCAATTGTGCTTAACAAACTGAAGTAGAACACGAGAATGATATAAAAAAATCAGTTTGAAATCTTTTCTAAAATCAGGAAGTATTTAGCTTAAAACGACACTTTTTGATATTTAAAAAATTCCCCAATTCAAGAATTCGTAGAAATAGTTATTTACAAATTGCTTTTTTTAAATTATCAAAGTTCAAGAAAGTTATCAATAAATCTATTATTAAAAGCTACTCGTTTGAAACATAGATACGCAAATATAAGGGTTAAGTTTTTTACCATTATTCAAATACTTCATAAAGAATTTCATACCGTTAACAGTAACAACCTTAAATTCGTACGTCATTACAATGAAGTTTTTCCTATATATTTGAAAATAGATAATATTTTTCCAAGTACAACAATATTTGTATACTTTTTTTGAAAAAAGTTATAGTAATTGGTTCTCAAAACACGTTTTTTTTCGAAATTCAATTCAACTAGACGATACGTATGATATGGATATATTAAAAAAAACTTCAATACAAGGTTATTGATCTCTAGGAAAAGTAAAGTTTTTATAATAAGGATAAGAAATTGTTTGCGATGAATGAAGTTGTAAGTTTATCTTCTGAATGGATAACGCTTATACGTTTTTTAGTTAATCGTATGCGAACTTTACAAAGTATAAAGCAAAGTTAATAAGATATTCTATAAGTGCTGCAATTAATATAGTCCAGAAACGCTGAGTTCGAAACATACACAGCTGAGGCTCAATATTTTGAGTACCACGCGATAAATAAGAAGAAAGAATAATGCAAACTTATGAGCTCACTTCAATGAGCACAGTTTTTAGATTAAACCTTTTGTTAAGAAGGAAAGTTTTTAGATTAAACCTGTTGTTAAGAAGGAAAGTTTTTAGATTAAACCTGTTGTTAAGAAGTAAAGAATATCCAAATTAAATTAAGACCTGAAGTAACAATATGTGACAGCATTAGAAAATAACACATTTTCTTTAAAAAAATAGTTTGAACTTGTCGCTCGTATAGTATACATACTTGTGACAAACTCTCATTGTTTAGCTGCCCTATTCGTGACGTAAAACAGACATCTATGAAACTACAGAATTATTATATAACCAAATGAAATGAGATCTCAAATTATGACAAATATGTAAATACACCGAAAATCGAACCAGGAACCGCAATTTTTGCATGAATGCATAACTCTGCTTGGTAAAGTAATACATCCTCAAACGCGTACTCCCTTCTGAAATTCATGAAACAATGTTAATTACAATGTTATTCAAAAACATTTGGTTTCTATCAGAAAAAATATTGACATTTCCAAAGAAAAAAAATGCCTCTTTCAATCGTCAAATTTTTTGAGATATTTTTGAGTGCCTCAATGTGATAAAATTTAATTGCACATCCCCTAGGATTTCCTCGGGGGAACCTATCATCGCCCTTCTATTCTTGTTACATTCCCAGTTTCCGACAGCCATGCAAGATCGGGTAGGTAGGACAGTAAATTCAAGAAAAAAAATATTATACGAAATAAAAAATAAAGAATATTTCGTGCCATTTCCGCATTTGGAAAATTTGGATTGAACACGTAATATCCGGTTTCTATTTTCAGTCTTCTGGGTTGTTTCTTTTACTTAACCTCTCCCTGAGGAACGGAGGGTGAGGCGTAATTGAAATCTCCTTCTGCGAGAATCGAATGAGGGAATAAGCAATAAAACGATTTACTCGTGGGGACATGACTTTACTCTTAGATGGAAAATTTACGTCTCTATGATATTCGAAGATTTTTCAGGCCGAAATAATATCCTGAGAGAGAAGAGGATTTTATTCAACTGTTGAGCAATTTAAAATTTATATAAGGAATCTTCAGAATTTTCTTTATAATGATAATGTATTGAAACCAAATTGAAATTATAAGCTTTTTATAAGTTTTTAAACATCAAAAATTATAAGTTAAATTATCTGGTGGGGATTTCATGAAATATTTTAATAAATGTATAATTTCTAAGCCTGTAAGTTGCGACCTTTAGTTGGATCTCAATAGTAAAAATAATTTACATGTACAAAATAAAAATAACACATTTTCTGAAAAAAAAAACGATAAAATATATTTTTAAAACTCACGGCAAATTCAAACTGTTGACCTGCTCTGTTAGTGACGCAATACAGTAGATATCGTTACCCTATAAATGTTATCGTCTTTGTGCAAGTACAACATTTGTGCAGCCACGCGCACGTACAAAGGTTTTTGCAGAAAGGCTGCGAAGCCTTTCTTAATTTTAATTTTCATTATTTTTTTAGGGGTCGCTAGGCTTAAAAGGTTTATAAGAATATGTGTATGAAATCATTGATGTTATTCGGATTATTTAATTGACATTGTTTACTTTAACTTTATTTATAGACAAATCACTACAGACATTTTAAAAACCCAAGTGATTCAGTAAATAACGGCCATTTGATTTATATAGTTAAAAAATAAACAAGTTAAATGATTGGCTTTGATTCAATTCGTTGTTTTGAGAGTGGGCATTTTTTTTAATAATCAGTTTTGATTTTTTTAATTTAACAGAAAAAAGAAGTTTATTTAACTAAACCTAACTTTGACGCTAACAGAAATTACTCGTAATTATAAAAAAAAAATTAAAGAGTTGCAATATTTCACACGTCATATAGAAAAGTACAATACTGGAACATGTTTATTTAATTTTTTAACTAAGTAAATAATTTTATAACTTGTTAACTTTTCACTAGCTCTGTATATCGTTGAAACTTTCTATGAAAAAAGTGTCAAAATATACATGACATTTTTTAGAACCGACAGTTTAATCTAATGAACTGACTTTTTCGCATAAAAATGTTAGTTTCAAATGTGAATTACTAATTTGTGGGTATATTTTTGGCTAAAAAAATTGTACACATTAATGTTGAATGTTATTTATGCGTGTACAACTTTTTCTTCTAATGTGTTGTTTTTTTTGGAAGAAAAGAGAATCACATATTTAAATGAGAATTTTCGTGAAGTCCATATGTAGACTTAAATTAACTTGTGGATAATGATAAATACTCAACATGTAACAAAAAAACTAAGGAATTTAGTTTGAGTTCCAATTAAAATGTAAAAACAGAAAACATTAATAAATTAAGCGTTTTTTTTTTTACATTCTTTATTACGGGTTTCCACAAAGTGACGCCTAAAATATAAAAAAAAACGTCTTCTTTATTTCACCTAATTTTTATTTATTATATTTAAAAAAAAAACCCTCTGCCAGTTTTATAAACTACCTAGTGGAATTTCACCAAAGTTAATATTCCACCAAGGAAAATTTTACCAAGAACTCAAGATTAATTAAGCCAAATGAATTATATTTTTTCTAATTCATAAATTACTTACAAATACTATTTTTTTTAATTTACATATAAAATGTTCCAATAATAAATTTCTTTTTTTTTATGTTTCAGAAATAGATGACCTTATTTCTTTCTCATCACAAACGAGTAATATTTTCATAAAATTGTTGACAGATTTTTAATTTTTTTTTTTTAAATCATCACGATTCACATAACATATAAAGATACTTTAAGAAAATTAAATATTTAAAACTAATAAAAAATCTAAATTTTCAAGTATTCAACTTCCTTGAAAACGTTTTTACTCAGAAGCCCTTAATTATATTTTTGGAATATGAAGTCACAAAACTAAAACAATGAAAATTCAAATATTTTTAGACGTTTATTAAATTATATAAAATTAATTCAAAATCACAAAATTCACAGAAAATTACACATATTTATGTGGGGGTTGAGAAAATGTTTTATAATTTTAGTATTTAAAAAAAAAGGAATACTATTTCTCCCTTGGATAATTATTTCAAAAATGTGATTATTATTTCCATATCTCAAATTTTGCAATTTAATATTTAATGAATAATCATCATATTTTCTAAATGAAAAAATTAGATTTTTTTAAATAAGTGATTTATTATCATATAATTATTTATAGTTAAGGCATTAACACTGGATATTTAAAGACATTGTAATTAGTTTAATTAAACCTGTTTTTTCCATTTTATACAACGGTTTAACCCGGCCGGTTTTAAGATTTTCTCCTCATCATCATGGAGCACAAACAAGGCTTGTTTGTGTTCCCTTGATAATGAGGTGAAAACCTTGAAGCCGGTAGGATCATAACGTTATAAAAGTAACCAAAGTAGAATAAACAAATTGAAATGTTTTATTTTTTTCCACACATTGTTTTTGGATTTTTCAGGAAAAAATGTATTTTCAGCAAAAATTATCTCATATAATAAGCCTCATAAAATTTAATAGCTCGGAAATCATAAAAAAACCCACAATTTATACGATAATTTCAATAAACAATAGTTTTCTGATTTCCCGAATTTATTTACTTTAACATGTTCAAATATATACATCTGGCAGATTTATTGCTTTATAGCAATATCTTTCAACCAGATTTAGTTTCAAAATTATTATCAATATCCTTGAATGTGTTGAAGAAATTATTTTTTGAGGTAAAGTTACAAAAATTAAATCTGAAAGAAAATAGATATAAAAATGTTAATTGTGTTGGAGTTAGAGACGAAGAATATTAGATAAGTAATGATTTTTGAGTTTTTTCATTCGTTCTTACTCACGCTTTCAACGATTAATAAAAACTTTAAAATCATATTATTTTTTAAACGAAATTTCACTAGATATTTTAAAAATATATTGAAAAAGAAAATATCGTGACGTTGCGAAAACTACATTTCTTGTAAAACTTATTTTAGTATACACGTATGTATAGCAAAGCACTGAGAAAAATGGTGTATTCCACTTAAAGAAAAGTACCCCAAAAGCTGTTTCAACCTTTGCTTTGGCACGCAAATGCTTCAATGGGTACTTAAATAATGGAAGGTTTCCTCCGCCCCCGCCCCCGCCCGATCCAATGGAAAATTCAGCGAAGGAACAACATCATTCACTCCTCTTAGACACACCATTTATTTTCTTCATTTTGCATCACGAAAGAAAGTAGCACTGTGACACTCGGCAAATGTATTCCTTTCTGTCACACCTACCTATGATACGGGAATATTTGTCTAATAATATATCATACGGGAAACTGGGAACATTTACATGATGGAAACTCTTTCAACATATCATCAGATGTATTACCTTTTCTTTCTGAGAAATATAATACTTTTCCTTTATTTTAATGGATTTTCGTTCAATTACACCATAATGCTTCTTTTATCAATATTTCTACCCTGGTTAATTTTTTATATTTCATTTGATTTTAACAGACTTTAAATAACGCGCTTTAAATAGCACATTTCCTTCTAAGAGTCGATATTTTGTAGCACCGTTACAACATTTCTTCTACTTTTGTAGCACCGTTACAACATTTCTTCTACTTTCTTGAGTAACATGCTAAATACATACTTCAGATTGGGAAGGTGATGTGACTTTGTGGCATTTTAAAAGTAGTTTAACAACACTAGCGTTCACCATAGCGTTCATTTATATAGGACATTTAAATAAAGCCTCATACATTACTCGACCAAATCAGATTTTTTCTGCTCATTTACTGCAACTCCATATTTCTCAAAGAACCAACATTATCAGTCTTATAGTTAAACAATTTCTGCTTTTGGACTATATATCACGTAATAAATAACAACATCTATGGACTAGTTGGTAAGACGTTGGTCTTTCACCTTGGTGATTTGGGCTCGGTTCTTTTGGTATGTTTAAATAATTTGTTTGTTAGCAAAACTCGAGTGTTATTGCTTATCAACATGCAATAGTGTTTCTAACATGTGCGATGGCGAACTGTACTTGTTACTTGCTTAATCCGGATGTTCTTAATCGAAAGCTTAATTATTACTGAGGCAGAACACAATATTATCACTCGACAACGCCGTGCAATATTTTAGATATATTGAGGTGTACCAAAGAAATGAATTTATTTTTCATAAATTTTCCACAAATTTATAATGAATTGAATAAAAAATTAAAACCGGAAGATGGTTTTCAATATGTTGTTTATAGTTAAGGCATTAACGTTGTGGAGCTTTAAAGACATTGTAATTTATTTTTATCAAACATTGTTTATTCCACTTTTTTGTGACGGTATAACCCTACCGGTTTCAAGGCTTTTACCTCATCTTCAGGGGAGCACAAACAAGACTAAATCCTTTTCGAACTGGTACCGATATACACGCTTCAATGGTTGGGGGCTAAGGGGTGAGGGAGGCATGGGACGATTTCGGCCAAGAGCGGAGAGATTTTTAAGATATAACTGTTCACCAGATATTCGGATCGATGTACTACTGACTTAAAAATTTCTAAAGCCTCTAATCTGTCCAATTCATTTCCGTTACTACTAATATGTAAGAATTTGGCATCACCCATAGAAAAAGTATGGTTTTCACGGTGACAATGTGCCTCCCTCACCCCTCAGCCCCCAACCGTGTATATGGGTACTAGTTCGAACAGCATTTAGTCTTGTTTGTGCTCCCCTGAAGATGAGGTGAAAGCCTTGAAACCGGTAGAGTTATACCGTCACAAAAAAGTGGAATAAACAGTGTTTGATAAAAATAAATTACAATGGTATCATGGAAATGAGTTGATTTGAGGGAAAATGCATTTTTACATATTTAGTTCTGCATAAATGTTTATCTTATAAATATAAAAATCATGAAAATAAAATAAAAAGTTCATAATATGCAGACTTTGCGCAAATATATTTTAAATTTAACTTAATCAGCCAAAACGATTATATTTTTTTGTTCGTCAATTCATGTTCAATATGCCAAAATAGCTATATTTTTTATACGTTAGTTAATGTTGAATATATAATGAAAGTATAATACAATATAATTATTATAAAATTAGTATAATTAATAATTCATTGGCAAATTAAAATCAAATTTGGAATATATTTCATTGGTGTCGTCACTGTTGCATTTTATTAAATTAATACGAATGAAATTCTATAAAAAAAGTTTCTTGAAAATATAACAAAAAATAGTAATAAAAAATGTTTATTTAACACAACATCTTTCTTATTTCATTTTAGTTCAAATAAACGTGTCATACAATAACACGAAAAAAACCAACGCTCAAGAAAAAATTCTTATGAAAATCAGTTACCTTTTTTTTATAAGAAAAATATAATTCTATTATTCAGTTAGCCCGAACACCTGGAAGTTCCAGCGAGTTCATCTTTACACTAGTAAGATATATAAAAACCATTATGGATACTTAACTAGAATTCATACTATTGTGGCGGTCGCATGCGCGGTCACTGAACCCACGAGACGACCTTTGCACAGCTTCACAAAGCCGAGACAAACAATGAACAAAGTCCATACATCGGTCATTCAACTCACTATCAATCGGAGAGCGCATTCCATGTTAAAACGAGAAAGCAACACATCTGTCGCGACGGTTCCCAAAACAGAATGGATACCTACACGCGACAAAAATCGTATTGTAAATGCAGAAACGAGACAGCTGTATATCGTGCGCGTATTCCCGCACACATTCAAGAATATTATAAATACCCACGTCTGTCAATAAAATTCCTCTTTACACATTCCGATTTCGGCGAGTATTTTATTTATCAACAAATCATCTTCATCATCTCTCCTTTAAGGAACACAGTTCCTAAACTATGTTAAAACGCGGATTTAAGTATGAAATTCTTTTTAAAATACCTAAAAGCTATGCCAGCTGTAAATCGAACTCAGAACTGCGAGAAACTAGCACACAAACTATTAAAATACTAATGTTAGTGTATTTATTCGTGGGGTTAAAAATAATAGTTGTAACTTAATTGCCAATATAATTATTGTAATGATATATGTAGCTATTTGGCTGCCAACGGTGAAATGTTAGATACGTGGGACAGACTCTAAAACGTTTGTATCCGATTCATACTTACTCTGAAGACGTTATGACCAAGTGTCAGAGATTCGAAACAGACGACAATCACGTATTAAAATAAGAAAGTGAAGGAACCTACACGGTCTATTGACATTATTTCACTTGCTTAGTAATTATAATGCTCCATCATATCTTCGAGAACATTTCCACTTTCTTTCTGAACACGGACATGCTCTTCGATTGAGCGATGAAGGACTCTTTTGTACTATTACGTATACAACACACCTCGTTTTATGCATCGTCATGTGTAATCCACGCAACGCGACTTTGGAATGAATTTCTAAGAGTTATCGAATGTGCACTACCTAAATCAGTGTTCCCCAACCTTTTTAGACCTGTGGACCGGTAAAAAAAGGAAAAAAAATTCGCGGACCACTAATACTGAAATAAAAATGTTTTTTTTATTTAATATTTTTTTAATCTTATATTGTGACAGATGGGCATATGTAACTATAATTAACAAATATACATATAACAGTTAAACAATTTTAATTGTAACATTGTCTGATACAATTAAAATTTAACAAAAACAATGTGGTTTTTTCAACAAACTAATGTGAAACCTGCTGTTGCATCTTTGCTAATATATTGGATATTCTTGGCTGCAGTGCTGTCTCTGACATTATTTTATATGTATGTACTGTTACTCTCACCGGTCCATTCCAAAATGAAAACAATAATATATTATGAAATTCTTGGAAATATATTTAGGTAGGGTTTTGCATCCGAGTTCACTATCCAAGAGCAAATATTTCCGTTCTCCCTAAGTGTATCTGAGAAGATTTATGACTGTCCATTCTGAGAAAACCAGCGACCATCGTGTCGCATTATCATACCAATTATATTTATTTAACAATTACTAAAAATACAAGTCAACGTACAAGCGAAAAAATCATGTATTTAATATTTTTGCATGGCGAATTTCTTGAAATTTGACATACTGTTTGCGGCCCGGCGGATAATCTCTGCGGCCCGATACCGGGCCGCGGACCAACGGTTGGGGAACACTGACCTAAATAACGTTCAAGAGTGAATTGAAAAAATATAACATTTTTCACCCTTGTTTCCCATTGTGTCTTTTCATTATCTTTGAATGAATCCCTTTCCTTCAGTCCTATCAATATAGTTTAAAAAATTTATGTAAATTAAACCTTTTTTTTACCTTGCAAAATTTGCAAGGATTTAAACATATTTACATATCCTAGATAAGCTGATTGGTTGGAATAAATTTCTATATATTTAATATTCCCACCAGATGTAGTATTTATAATCCTGTTAACAAAATAGTAAATCAATATTCTTATTTGAATGCAGATTTAAAACATTTTCAAATTATACATTTATAAACCCGAAACATTTTATGAAATTACAAAAAAAATATTTCAGCTGTTCACGTTTGTATGGAAATAATACAGAAATATTTTTATGCAAACAAAAAACTTTACCTCATAAAGGCATTTTTTTCGACGTTTATAAACTTTTAGCAAAACACATATTTTAGCTGACCGAACGTAATTATGTGTGTAAACATCGTTGATATTAGGAAGGTAGCGATTGCGTGCTTTATTTCCTGTTGAAGCACGTTTCCTTATATTTTGTTATATTTCTGTATCCACGCTATTTAATATAATCCAATTCACTCGAAAAGAAATTTCCAGCATCTGCAAAAAATTTATTCAGGATTCTGAAAGCAAAATTCAGTGTATTATGGATCCGCGATATGAAAACTAGAATGGATGACCGCAAAACCGAACTCTATAAGGTATACAGAGGAGGGAAAAAGTCTTTTCAATTTGTGATCAATTTTATATTAATAAAGAAGTGTATTTATATAAAATACAAAAGCGAATCGAATAACTTTTCTTTGATATCTCTCCAATTAGTAATGACGGTACCAACTGATCTTTGGAAATGGAAGAAAATACAATTTAATGTAAGTCCAAGGTAAATTCTACCGAATAGATTCTTAAGATGCTATCTTTAGGAGGATTATAAAAGTAATATCAACATCACTTTGAAGATTATTTTTTTAAGTCTGAATAATATATATTCTTCTTCTTCTTCCCAGTATCATGTCAGGTCCCCCCAACGTTGAATATCACCTGAGAGTAGATATATTCGTCCTTATGCCAGCCCAATCACGTATATTACGGAGCCATGAGATTTGCCTCCTGCCAACACCTCTTCGGTCTTCTATTATATTTACAAATTATTTTATAATCTGGTGTTTTAAATCTTCAACTATTGAATATACACCAAAGAGTAACAAAATTATTTTACGAAAATTACATGTGAAAAAAGAATCCAAATCCTCTGAGATGATAGTCCATAACAGCATTATAGAACCGACTTGTATATGAAAGTGAAACATTGACCTTGAAAAGTACGGAACAGAGCCGACAAAATGCGTGCATTTAGAAGAATACAACGAGTGAAAACTTTTTTAACCAGCATTCTTCGTATGTAACTCATTTCAAAAGTTTTTAGTATCTTTGTGATGGCCCAAGTAACCATCCATGCTTTTACACCATAAATAAATAGAGAAGATATGTAATAACGCAAAATCACGGGCAAAACCTTTTTTTTTAATGAGATGTGGTATTTCGAAGAAGCAGCTTTGTGCCATCGGCACCCTTGCTTTGATCTCTTGAGACTAGTCCCATTGATGATGCAGCCAGTGTAACAAATAATAATATTTTTGGACTTGCTCAATAATTTCTTTACTTGTGTCAAGAGCAACCCTTCTCTCTCTCTACTTTTATTTTACTGAAATAAAACATCAACATTTCTGTTTGAGTAAAGTTTTGACTAACAAAAAAACAATTTGTCATGCAAAAATGCTTAAATTATAATGAATCAACACCTATGCATAGTAGAAATGCATCGACGTTAATTGTGATATAAAACGTCAAAACCTGCTAAATATGTATGAACATTTCTTAAAAATATACTGAAACTTCACACTTTTCACTCGAAAAACTGGCACCGACGACCAAGGTTACGAATACATGTAAGAAATCACTACAGAAATATTATTTGTTCCACATGTTTTCGTGTTTTTTGTCCTTAACGTCAAATTTCTGTTTGAGTGAAGTTTTGACTAACAAAAAAACAATTTTTCATGCAAAATGCTAAAATAATAATGAATCTACACATTAACATAGAAGAAACGCATCGACGTTAATTGTGATATAAAACGTCAAAACCTGCTAAATATGTATGAACATTTTTTAGAAATAGACTAAAACTTCACACTTTTCACTCGAAAAACTGGCATTGACGACCAAGGTTACAAACATATGTACAAATGCACTACAGAAATAATATTTGTTCTACGTGTTTTCATGTTTTTGTCCCAAACCTTAAATTTTGCGAAATTTCATTATTTTGAGTCAATATTTCAGTTTGAATGAAGTTTTGACTAACAAAAAAAACAATTTTTCATGCAAAAATGCTAAAATTATAATGAATTGACACAAAAGCATAGTAAAAACGCATCGACGTTCATTGTGATATAAAACTCAAAACCTACTAAACATGTATGAACATTTTTTAGAAATATACTGAAACTTCACACTTTTCACTCGAAAAACTGGCATTGACGACCAAGGTAACGAATATATGTACAAAATCACTACAGAAATATTATTTGTTCTACGTGTTTTCGTGTTTTTTGTCGCAATCCTCAAATTTTGCGAAATATCAATATTTCGAGTCAATATTTCTGTTTGAGAAAAGTTTTGACTAACAAAAAAATAATTTTATATGCAAAAATGCTAAAATTATACCGAATCAAAACACCTCTACATAGTAGAAACGCATGGACGTAAATTGTGAAATAAAACATCAAAACCTGCTAATAATGTATGAACATTTCTTAGAAATATACTGAAACTTCACACTTTTCACTCAAAAAACAGGCATTGACGACCAAGGTTACGAATATATGTACAAAATCACTACAGAAATAATATTTGTTCTACATGTTTTCGTGTTTTTTCTCCCAAATCTCTAATTTGGCGAAATTTCAATATTTTGCGTCAATATATTTCTGTTTGAATGAAGTCTTTACTAAAAAAAACAGTTTTCATACAAAAAAGCTTAAATTATAATTACTCAACACCTAAACATAGAAAAGACGCATCGACATTAATTGTGATATAAAACGTCAAAACCTCCTAAATATGTATTAACATTTCTTAGAAATATACTGAAACTTCACACTTTTCACTCGAAAAACTGGCATTGACGACCAAGGTTACGATTATATGTACAAAATCACTATAGAAATAATATTTGCTCTACGTGTTTTCATGTTTTTTGTCCTAAACCTTAAATTTTGCGAAATTTCATTATTTTGAGTCAATATTTCTGTTCGAATGAAGTTTTGACTAACAAAAAAAACAATTTTTCATGCAAAAATTCTAAAATTATAATGAATTGACACAAAAGCATAGTAAAAACGCATCGACGTTCATTGTGATATAAAACTCAAAACCTACTAAACATGTATGAACATTTTTTAGAAATATACTGAAACTTCACACTTTTCACTCGAAAAACTGGCATTGACGACCAAGGTAACGAATATATGTACAAAATCACTACAGAAATATTATTTGTTCTACGTGTTTTCGTGTTTTTGTCGCAATCCTCAAATTTTGCGAAATATCAATATTTCGAGTCAATATTTCTGTTTGAGAAAAGTTTTGACTAACAAAAAAATAATTTTATATGCAAAAATGCTAAAATTATAATGAATTGACACAAAAGCATAGTAAAAACGCATCGACGTTAATTGTGATATAAAACGTCAAAACCTGCTTAATATGTATGAACATTCCTTAGAAATATACTGAAACTTCACACTTTTCACTCGAAAAACTGGCCTTGACGACCAAGGTTACGAATATATGTACAAAATCACTACAGAAATATTATTTGTTCCACATGTTTTTGTGTTTTTTGTCCTTAACTTCAAATTTTGCGAAATTTCAATATTTTGCGCCAATATATTTCTGTTTGAATGAAGTTTTGACTAACAAAACAACAAATTTTCATGCAAAATTTCTAAAATTATAATGAATTGACACAAAAGCAAATTAAAACGCATCGACGTTCATTGTGATATAAAACTTCAAAACCTACTAAATATGTATGAACATTTCTTAGAAATATACTGAAACTTCACACTTTTCACTCGAAAAACTGGCATTGACGACCAAGGTTACGAATATATGTACAAAATCACTACAGAAATATTATTTGTTCCACATGTTTTTGTGTTTTTTGTCCTTAACTTCAAATTTTGCGAAATTTCAATATTTTGCGCCAATATATTTCTGTTTGAATGAAGTTTTGACTAACAAAACAACAAATTTTCATGCAAAATTTCTAAAATTATAATGAACTGACACAAAAGCAAATTAAAACGCATCGACGTTCATTGTGATATAAAACTTCAAAACCTACTAAATATGTATGAACATTTCTTAGAAATATACTGAAACTTCACACTTTTCACTCGAAAAACTGGCATTCACGACCAAGGTTACGAATATATGTACAAAATCACTACAGAAATATTATTTGTCCTACGTGTTTTCAGGTTTTTTGTCCCAAACCTTAAATTTTGCGAAATTTCATTATTTTGAGACAAAATTTCTGTTTGAGAAAAGTTTTGACTAACAAAAAACCAATTTTATATGCAGAAATGCTAAAATTATAATGAATTGCCACAAAAGCATAGTAAAAACGCATCGACGTTAATTGTGATATAAAACATCAAAACCTGCTAAATATGTATGAACATTCCTTAGAAATATACTGAAACTTCACACTTTTCACTCGAAAAACTGCCTTGACGACCAAGATTACGAATATATAATATATACAAAATCACTACAGAAATATTATTTCTTCTACACGTTTTCACCTTTTTCATCCCAAACCACAAATTTTGCGAAATTTCAATATTTTGCGTCAATACATTTCCGTTTGAATGAAGTTTTGACTAACGAAACAAAAATTTTTCATGCAAAAATGCTAAAATTATAATGAATTGACACAAAAGCATAGAAAAAACGCATCGAAGTTCATTGTGATATAAAACTTCAAAACCTACTAAATATGTATGGACATTTCTTAGAAATATACTGAAACTTCACACTTTTCACTCGAAAAACTGGCATTGACGACCAAGGTTATGATGAATATATGTACAAAATCACTACAGAAATAATATTTGTTCTACGTGTTTTCATGTTTTTTGTCCCAAACCTTAAATTTGGCAAAATTTCATTATTTCGAGTCAATATTTCTGTTTGTGAAAAGTTTTGAGTAACAAAAAACCAATTTTATATGCAAAAATGCTAAAATTATACCGAATCAAAACACCTGTACATAGTAGAAACGCATGGACGTTAATTGTGATATAAAACGTCAAAACCTGCTTAATATGTATGAACATTTCTTAGAAATATACTAAAACTTTTCACTCGAAAAACTGGCAGTGACAATCAAGGTTACGAATATATGTACAAAATCACTACAGAAATAATATTTGTTCCACGTGTTTTCATGTTTTTTGTCCCAAACCGTAAATTTTGCGAAATTTCATTATTTTGAGTCAATATTTCTGTTTGAACGAAGTTTTGACTAGCAGAAAAACATTTTTTTTGCAAAAATGCTAAAATTATACCGAATCAAAACACCTGTACATAGTAGAAACGCATGGACGTTAATTGTGATATAAAACGTCAAAACCTGCTAAATATGTATGAACATTTCTTAGAAATATACTAAAACTTTTCACTCGAAAAACTGGCATTGACAATCAAGGTTACGAATATATGTACAAAATCACTACAGAAATAATATTTGTTCCACGTGTTTTCATGTTTTTTGTCCCAAACCGTAAATTTTGCGAAATTTCATTATTTTGAGTCAATATTTCTGTTTGAACGAAGTTTTGACTAACAGAAAAACATTTTTTTTGCAAAAATGCTAAAATTATACCGAATCAAAACACCTGTACATAGTAGAAACGCATGGACGTTAATTGTGATATAAAACGTCAAAACCTGCTAAATATGTATGAACATTTCTTAGAAATATACTGGAACTTCACACTTTTCACTCGAAAAACTGGCATTGACGACCAAGATTACGAATATATGTACAAAATCACTACAGAAATAATATTTGCCTTACGTGTTTTCATGATTTTTGTCCCAAACCTTAAATTTTGCGAAATTTCTGAAATATACTGAAACTTCACACTTTTCACTCGAAAAACTGGCATTGACGACCAAGGTTACGAATATATGTACAAAATCACTACAGAAATAATATTTGCTCCACGTGTTTTCATGTTTTTTGTCCCAAACCATAAATTTTGCGAAATTTCATTATTTTGAGTCAACATTTCTGTTTGAACGAAGTTTTGACTAACAGAAAAACATTTTTTTTGCAAAAATGCTAAAATTATACCGAATCCAAACACCTGTACATAGTAGAAACGCATGGACGTTAATTGTGATATAAAACGTCAAAACCTGCTAAATATATGTATGAACATTTCTTAGAAATATACTAAAACTTTTCACTCGAAAAACTGGCATTGACAATCAAGGTAACGAATATATGTACAAAATCACTACAGAAATAATATTTGTTCCACGTGTTTTCATGTTTTTTGTCCCAAACCGTAAATTTTACGAAATTTCATTATTTTGAGTCAATATTTCTGTTTGAACAAAGTTTTGACTAACAGAAAAACATTTTTTTTTGCAAAAATGCTAAAATTATACCGAATCAAAACACCTGTACATAGTAGAAACGCATGGACGTTAATTGTGATAAAAAACGTCAAAACCTGCTAAATATGTATGAACATTTCTTAGAAATATAATGGAACTTCACACTTTTCACTCGAAAAACTGGCATTGACGACCAAGATTACGAATATATGTACAAAATCACTACAGAAATATTATTTGCTCTACGTGTTTTCATGTTTTTGGTCCCAAACCTTAAATTTTGCGAAATTTCTGAAATATACTGAAACTTCACACTTTTCACTCGAAAAACTGGCATTGACGACCAAGGTTACGAATATATGTACAAAATCACTACAGAAATAATATTT
Organism: Odontocerum albicorne; assembly: GCA_949825065.1. Taxonomy (NCBI): domain Eukaryota; kingdom Metazoa; phylum Arthropoda; class Insecta; order Trichoptera; family Odontoceridae; genus Odontocerum; species Odontocerum albicorne. The sequence goes on from OX463844.1 coordinate 40,531,990, forward strand.
GCTCCACGTGTTTTCATGTTTTTTGTCCCAAACCATAAATTTTGCGAAATTTCATTATTTTGAGTCAACATTTCTGTTTGAACGAAGTTTTGACTAACAGAAAAACATTTTTTTTGCAAAAATGCTAAAATTATACCGAATCCAAACACCTGTACATAGTAGAAACGCATGGACGTTAATTGTGATATAAAACGTCAAAACCTGCTAAATATGTATGAACATTTCTTAGAAATATACTAAAACTTTTCACTCGAAAAACTGGCATTAACAATCAAGGTTACGAATATATGTACAAAATCACTACAGAAATAATATTTGTTCCACGTGTTTTCATGTTTTTTGTCCCAAACCGTAAATTTTGCGAAATTTCATTATTTTGAGTCAATATTTCTGTTTGAACGAAGTTTTGACTAACAGAAAAATATTTTTTTTGCAAAAATGCTAAAATTATACCGAATCAAAACACCTGTACATAGTAGAAACGCATGGACGTTTATTGTGATATAAAACGTCAAAACCTGCTAATCTGCCTGCTAAACCTGCTAAAAGTGTGAAATATACTGGATTTCACACTTTTCACTCCAAAAACTGGCATTGACGACCAAGGTTACGAATATATGTACAAAATCACTACAGAAATAATATTTGTTCCACGTGTTTTCATGTTTTTTGTCCCAAACCGTAAATTTTACGAAATTTCATTATTTTGAGTCAATATTTCTGTTTGAACAAAGTTTTGACTAACAGAAAAACATTTTTTTTGCAAAAATGCTAAAATTATACCGAATCAAAACACCTGTACATAGTAGAAACGCATGGACGTTAATTGTGATATAAAACGTCAAAACCTGCTAAATATGTATGAACATTTTTTAGAAATATACTGGAACTTCACACTTTTCACTCGAAAAACTGGCATTGACGACCAAGATTACGAATATATGTACAAAATCACTACAGAAATAATATTTGTTCCACGTATTTTCATGTTTTTTGTCCCAAACCGTAAATTTTGCGAAATTTTATTATTTTGAGTCAATATTTCTGTTTGAACGAAGTTTTGACTAACAGAAAAACATTTTTTTTGCAAAAATGCTAAAATTATACCGAATCAAAACACCTGTTCATAGTAGAAACGCATGGACGTTTATTGTGATATAAAACGTCAAAACCTGCTAAATATGTATGAACATTTCTTAGAAATATACTAAAACTTTTCACTCGAAAAACTGGCATTGACAATCAAGGTTACGAATATATGTACAAAATCACTACAGAAATAATATTTGTTCCACATGTTTTCATGTTTTTTGTCCCAAACCGTAAATTTTGCGAAATTTCATTATTTTGAGTCAATATTTCTGTTTGAACGAAGTTTTGACTAACAGAAAAATATTTTTTTTGCAAAAATGCTAAAATTATACCGAATCAAAACACCTGTACATAGTAGAAACGCATGGACGTTTATTGTGATATAAAACGTCAAAACCTGCTAAATATGTATGAACATTTCTTAGAAATATACTAAAACTTTTCACTCGAAAAACTGGCATTGACAATCAAGGTTACGAATATATGTACAAAATCACTACAGAAATAATATTTGCTCTACGTGTTTTCATGTTTTTTGTCCCAAACCTTAAATTTTGCGAAATTTCTGAAATATACTGGATTTCACACTTTTCACTCCAAAAACTGGCATTGACGACCAAGATTACGAATATATGTACAAAACCACTACATAAATAATATTTGCTCTACGTGTTTTCATGTTTTTTGTCCCAAACCTTAAATTTTGCGAAATTTCTGAAATATACTGAAACTTCACACTTTTCACTCGAAAAACTGGCATTGACGACCAAGGTTACGAATATATGTACAAAATCACTACAGAAATAATATTTGTTCCACGTGTTTTCATGTTTTTTGTCCCAAACCGTAAATTTTACGAAATTTCATTATTTTGAGTCAATATTTCTGTTTGAACAAAGTTTTGACTAACAGAAAAACATTTTTTTTGCAAAAATACTAAAATTATACCGAATCAAAACACCTGTACATAGTAGAAACGCATGGACGTTAATTGTGATATAAAACGTCAAAACCTGCTAAATATGTATGAACATTTCTTAGAAATATACTGGAACTTCACACTTTTCACTCGAAAAACTGGCATTGACGACCAAGATTACGAATATATGTACAAAATCACTACAGAAATAATATTTGCCTTACGTGTTTTCATGATTTTTGTCCCAAACCTTAAATTTTGCGAAATTTCTGAAATATACTGAAACATCACACTTTTCACTCGAAAAACTGGCATTAACGACCAAGGTTACGAATATATGTACAAAATCACTACAGAAATAATATTTGTTCCACGTGTTTTCATGTTTTTTGTGCCAAATCATAAATTTTGCGAAATTTCATTATTTTGAGTCAACATTTCTGTTTGAACGAAGTTTTGACTAACAGAAAAACATTTTTTTTTGCAAAAATGCTAAAATTATACCGAATCCAAACACCTGTACATAGTAGAAACGCATGGACGTTAATTGTGATATAAAACGTCAAAACCTGCTAAATATGTATGAACATTTCTTAGAAATATAATGGAACTTCACACTTTTCACTCGAAAAACTGGCATTGACGACCAAGATTACGAATATATGTACAAAATCACTACAGAAATAATATTTGCTCTACGTGTTTTCATGTTTTTTGTCCCAAACTTTAAATTTTGCGAAATTTCTGAAATATACTGAAACTTCACACTTTTCACTCGAAAAACTGGCATTGACGACCAAGGTTGCGAATATATGTACAAAATCACTACAGAAATAATATTTGTTCCACGTGTTTTCATGTTTTTGGTCCCAAACCGTAAATTTTGCGAAATTTCATTATTTTGAGTCAATATTTCTGTTTGAACGAAGTTTTGACTAACAGAAAAATATTTTTTTTGCAAAAATGCTAAAATTATACCGAATCAAAACACCTGTACATAGTAGAAACGCATGGACGTTTATTGTGATATAAAACGTCAAAACCTGCTAAATATGTATGAACATTTCTTAGAAATATACTAAAACTTTTCATTCGAAAAACTGGCATTGACAATCAAGGTTACGAATATATGTACAAAATCACTACAGAAATAATATTTGCTCTACGTGTTTTCATGTTTTTTGTCCCAAACCTTAAATTTTGCGAAATTTCTGAAATATACTGGAACTTCACACTTTTCACTCCAAAAACTGGCATTGACGACCAAGATTACGAATATATGTACAAAATCACTACATAAATAATATTTGCTCTACGTGTTTTCATGTTTTTGGTCCCAAACCTTAAATTTTGCGAAATTTCTGAAATATACTGAAACTTCACACTTTTCACTCGAAAAACTGGCGTTGACGACCAAGGTTACGAATATATGTACAAAATCACTACAGAAATAATATTTGTTCCACGTGTTTTCATGTTTATTGTCCCAAACCGTAAATTTTGCGAAATTTTATTATTTTGAGTCAATATTTCTGTTTGAACGAAGTTTTGACTAACAGAAAAACATTTTTTTTGCAAAAATGCTAAAATTATACCGAATCAAAACACCTGTTCATAGTAGAAACGCATGGACGTTTATTGTGATATAAAACGTCAAAACCTGCTAAATATGTATGAACATTTCTTAGAAATATACTAAAACTTTTCACTCGAAAAACTGGCATTGACAATCAAGGTTACGAATATATGTACAAAATCACTACAGAAATAATATTTGTTCCACGTGTTTTCATGTTTTTTGTCCCAAACCGTAAATTTTGCGAAATTTCATTATTTTGAGTCAATATTTCTGTTTGAACGAAGTTTTGACTAACAGAAAAACATTTTTTTTGCAAAAATGCTAAAATTATACCGAATCAAAACACCTGTACATAGTAGAAACGCATGGACGTTAATTGTGATATAAAACGTCAAAACCTGCTAAATATGTATGAACATTTTTTAGAAATATACTGGAACTTCACACTTTTCACTCGAAAAACTGGCATTGACGACCAAGATTACGAATATATGTACAAAATCATTACAGAAATAATATTTGCTCTACGTGTTTTCATGTTTTTTGTCCCAAACCTTAAATTTTGCGAAATTTCTGAAATATACTGAAACTTCACACTTTTCACTCGAAAAACTGGCATTGACGACCAAGGTTACGAATATATGTACAAAATCACTACAGAAATAATATTTGCTCCACGTGTTTTCATGTTTTTTGTCCCAAACCATAAATTTTGCGAAATTTCATTATTTTGAGTCAACATTTCTGTTTGAACGAAGTTTTGACTAACAGAAAAACATTTTTTTTGCAAAAATGCTAAAATTATACCGAATCCAAACACCTGTACATAGTAGAAACGCATGGACGTTAATTGTGATATAAAACGTCAAAACCTGCTAAATATGTATGAACATTTCTTAGAAATATACTAAAACTTTTCACTCGAAAAACTGGCATTAACAATCAAGGTTACGAATATATGTACAAAATCACTACAGAAATAATATTTGTTCCACGTGTTTTCATGTTTTTTGTCCCAAACCGTAAATTTTGCGAAATTTCATTATTTTGAGTCAATATTTCTGTTTGAACGAAGTTTTGACTAACAGAAAAATATTTTTTTTGCAAAAATGCTAAAATTATACCGAATCAAAACACCTGTACATAGTAGAAACGCATGGACGTTTATTGTGATATAAAACGTCAAAACCTGCTAATCTGCCTGCTAAACCTGCTAAAAGTGTGAAATATACTGGATTTCACACTTTTCACTCCAAAAACTGGCATTGACGACCAAGGTTACGAATATATGTACAAAATCACTACAGAAATAATATTTGTTCCACGTGTTTTCATGTTTTTTGTCCCAAACCGTAAATTTTACGAAATTTCATTATTTTGAGTCAATATTTCTGTTTGAACAAAGTTTTGACTAACAGAAAAACATTTTTTTTGCAAAAATGCTAAAATTATACCGAATCAAAACACCTGTACATAGTAGAAACGCATGGACGTTAATTGTGATATAAAACGTCAAAACCTGCTAAATATGTATGAACATTTTTTAGAAATATACTGGAACTTCACACTTTTCACTCGAAAAACTGGCATTGACGACCAAGATTACGAATATATGTACAAAATCACTACAGAAATAATATTTGTTCCACGTATTTTCATGTTTTTTGTCCCAAACCGTAAATTTTGCGAAATTTTATTATTTTGAGTCAATATTTCTGTTTGAACGAAGTTTTGACTAACAGAAAAACATTTTTTTTGCAAAAATGCTAAAATTATACCGAATCAAAACACCTGTTCATAGTAGAAACGCATGGACGTTTATTGTGATATAAAACGTCAAAACCTGCTAAATATGTATGAACATTTCTTAGAAATATACTAAAACTTTTCACTCGAAAAACTGGCATTGACAATCAAGGTTACGAATATATGTACAAAATCACTACAGAAATAATATTTGTTCCACATGTTTTCATGTTTTTTGTCCCAAACCGTAAATTTTGCGAAATTTCATTATTTTGAGTCAATATTTCTGTTTGAACGAAGTTTTGACTAACAGAAAAATATTTTTTTTGCAAAAATGCTAAAATTATACCGAATCAAAACACCTGTACATAGTAGAAACGCATGGACGTTTATTGTGATATAAAACGTCAAAACCTGCTAAATATGTATGAACATTTCTTAGAAATATACTAAAACTTTTCACTCGAAAAACTGGCATTGACAATCAAGGTTACGAATATATGTACAAAATCACTACAGAAATAATATTTGCTCTACGTGTTTTCATGTTTTTTGTCCCAAACCTTAAATTTTGCGAAATTTCTGAAATATACTGGATTTCACACTTTTCACTCCAAAAACTGGCATTGACGACCAAGATTACGAATATATGTACAAAACCACTACATAAATAATATTTGCTCTACGTGTTTTCATGTTTTTTGTCCCAAACCTTAAATTTTGCGAAATTTCTGAAATATACTGAAACTTCACACTTTTCACTCGAAAAACTGGCATTGACGACCAAGGTTACGAATATATGTACAAAATCACTACAGAAATAATATTTGTTCCACGTGTTTTCATGTTTTTTGTCCCAAACCGTAAATTTTACGAAATTTCATTATTTTGAGTCAATATTTCTGTTTGAACAAAGTTTTGACTAACAGAAAAACATTTTTTTTGCAAAAATACTAAAATTATACCGAATCAAAACACCTGTACATAGTAGAAACGCATGGACGTTAATTGTGATATAAAACGTCAAAACCTGCTAAATATGTATGAACATTTCTTAGAAATATACTGGAACTTCACACTTTTCACTCGAAAAACTGGCATTGACGACCAAGATTACGAATATATGTACAAAATCACTACAGAAATAATATTTGCCTTACGTGTTTTCATGATTTTTGTCCCAAACCTTAAATTTTGCGAAATTTCTGAAATATACTGAAACATCACACTTTTCACTCGAAAAACTGGCATTAACGACCAAGGTTACGAATATATGTACAAAATCACTACAGAAATAATATTTGTTCCACGTGTTTTCATGTTTTTTGTGCCAAATCATAAATTTTGCGAAATTTCATTATTTTGAGTCAACATTTCTGTTTGAACGAAGTTTTGACTAACAGAAAAACATTTTTTTTTGCAAAAATGCTAAAATTATACCGAATCCAAACACCTGTACATAGTAGAAACGCATGGACGTTAATTGTGATATAAAACGTCAAAACCTGCTAAATATGTATGAACATTTCTTAGAAATATAATGGAACTTCACACTTTTCACTCGAAAAACTGGCATTGACGACCAAGATTACGAATATATGTACAAAATCACTACAGAAATAATATTTGCTCTACGTGTTTTCATGTTTTTTGTCCCAAACTTTAAATTTTGCGAAATTTCTGAAATATACTGAAACTTCACACTTTTCACTCGAAAAACTGGCATTGACGACCAAGGTTGCGAATATATGTACAAAATCACTACAGAAATAATATTTGTTCCACGTGTTTTCATGTTTTTGGTCCCAAACCGTAAATTTTGCGAAATTTCATTATTTTGAGTCAATATTTCTGTTTGAACGAAGTTTTGACTAACAGAAAAATATTTTTTTTGCAAAAATGCTAAAATTATACCGAATCAAAACACCTGTACATAGTAGAAACGCATGGACGTTTATTGTGATATAAAACGTCAAAACCTGCTAAATATGTATGAACATTTCTTAGAAATATACTAAAACTTTTCATTCGAAAAACTGGCATTGACAATCAAGGTTACGAATATATGTACAAAATCACTACAGAAATAATATTTGCTCTACGTGTTTTCATGTTTTTTGTCCCAAACCTTAAATTTTGCGAAATTTCTGAAATATACTGGAACTTCACACTTTTCACTCCAAAAACTGGCATTGACGACCAAGATTACGAATATATGTACAAAATCACTACATAAATAATATTTGCTCTACGTGTTTTCATGTTTTTGGTCCCAAACCTTAAATTTTGCGAAATTTCTGAAATATACTGAAACTTCACACTTTTCACTCGAAAAACTGGCGTTGACGACCAAGGTTACGAATATATGTACAAAATCACTACAGAAATAATATTTGTTCCACGTGTTTTCATGTTTATTGTCCCAAACCGTAAATTTTGCGAAATTTTATTATTTTGAGTCAATATTTCTGTTTGAACGAAGTTTTGACTAACAGAAAAACATTTTTTTTGCAAAAATGCTAAAATTATACCGAATCAAAACACCTGTTCATAGTAGAAACGCATGGACGTTTATTGTGATATAAAACGTCAAAACCTGCTAAATATGTATGAACATTTCTTAGAAATATACTAAAACTTTTCACTCGAAAAACTGGCATTGACAATCAAGGTTACGAATATATGTACAAAATCACTACAGAAATAATATTTGTTCCACGTGTTTTCATGTTTTTTGTCCCAAACCGTAAATTTTGCGAAATTTCATTATTTTGAGTCAATATTTCTGTTTGAACGAAGTTTTGACTAACAGAAAAACATTTTTTTTGCAAAAATGCTAAAATTATACCGAATCAAAACACCTGTACATAGTAGAAACGCATGGACGTTAATTGTGATATAAAACGTCAAAACCTGCTAAATATGTATGAACATTTTTTAGAAATATACTGGAACTTCACACTTTTCACTCGAAAAACTGGCATTGACGACCAAGATTACGAATATATGTACAAAATCATTACAGAAATAATATTTGCTCTACGTGTTTTCATGTTTTTTGTCCCAAACCTTAAATTTTGCGAAATTTCTGAAATATACTGAAACTTCACACTTTTCACTCGAAAAACTGGCATTGACGACCAAGGTTACGAATATATGTACAAAATCACTACAGAAATAATATTTGCTCCACGTGTTTTCATGTTTTTTGTCCCAAACCATAAATTTTGCGAAATTTCATTATTTTGAGTCAACATTTCTGTTTGAACGAAGTTTTGACTAACAGAAAAACATTTTTTTTTGCAAAAATGCTAAAATTATACCGAATCCAAACACCTGTACATAGTAGAAACGCATGGACGTTAATTGTGATATAAAACGTCAAAACCTGCTAAATATGTATGAACATTTCTTAGAAATATACTAAAACTTTTCACTCGAAAAACTGGCATTAACAATCAAGGTTACGAATATATGTACAAAATCACTACAGAAATAATATTTGTTCCACGTGTTTTCATGTTTTTTGTCCCAAACCGTAAATTTTGCGAAATTTCATTATTTTGAGTCAATATTTCTGTTTGAACGAAGTTTTGACTAACAGAAAAATATTTTTTTTGCAAAAATGCTAAAATTATACCGAATCAAAACACCTGTACATAGTAGAAACGCATGGACGTTTATTGTGATATAAAACGTCAAAACCTGCTAATCTGCCTGCTAAAACCTGCTAAAAGTGTGAAATATACTGGATTTCACACTTTTCACTCCAAAAACTGGCATTGACGACCAAGGTTACGAATATATGTACAAAATCACTACAGAAATAATATTTGTTCCACGTGTTTTCATGTTTTTTGTCCCAAACCGTAAATTTTACGAAATTTCATTATTTTGAGTCAATATTTCTGTTTGAACAAAGTTTTGACTAACAGAAAAACATTTTTTTTGCAAAAATGCTAAAATTATACCGAATCAAAACACCTGTACATAGTAGAAACGCATGGACGTTAATTGTGATATAAAACGTCAAAACCTGCTAAATATGTATGAACATTTTTTAGAAATATACTGGAACTTCACACTTTTCACTCGAAAAACTGGCATTGACGACCAAGATTACGAATATATGTACAAAATCACTACAGAAATAATATTTGTTCCACGTGTTTTCATGTTTTTTGTCCCAAACCGTAAATTTTGCGAAATTTTATTATTTTGAGTCAATATTTCTGTTTGAACGAAGTTTTGACTAACAGAAAAACATTTTTTTTGCAAAAATGCTAAAATTATACCGAATCAAAACACCTGTTCATAGTAGAAACGCATGGACGTTTATTGTGATATAAAACGTCAAAACCTGCTAAATATGTATGAACATTTCTTAGAAATATACTAAAACTTTTCACTCGAAAAACTGGCATTGACAATCAAGGTTACGAATATATGTACAAAATCACTACAGAAATAATATTTGTTCCACATGTTTTCATGTTTTTTGTCCCAAACCGTAAATTTTGCGAAATTTCATTATTTTGAGTCAATATTTCTGTTTGAACGAAGTTTTGACTAACAGAAAAATATTTTTTTGCAAAAATGCTAAAATTATACCGAATCAAAACACCTGTACATAGTAGAAACGCATGGACGTTTATTGTGATATAAAACGTCAAAACCTGCTAAATATGTATGAACATTTCTTAGAAATATACTAAACTTTTCACTCGAAAAACTGGCATTGACAATCAAGGTTACGAATATATGTACAAAATCACTACAGAAATAATATTTGCTCTACGTGTTTTCATGTTTTTTGTCCCAAACCTTAAATTTTGCGAAATTTCTGAAATATACTGGATTTCACACTTTTCACTCCAAAAACTGGCATTGACGACCAAGATTACGAATATATGTACAAAACCACTACATAAATAATATTTGCTCTACGTGTTTTCATGTTTTTTGTCCCAAACCTTAAATTTTGCGAAATTTCTGAAATATACTGAAACATCACACTTTTCACTCGAAAAACTGGCATTAACGACCAAGGTTACGAATATATGTACAAAATCCACTACAGAAATAATATTTGTTCCACGTGTTTTCATGTTTTTTGTGCCAAATCATAAATTTTGCGAAATTTCATTATTTTGAGTCAACATTTCTGTTTGAACGAAGTTTTGACTAACAGAAAAACATTTTTTTTTGCAAAAATGCTAAAATTATACCGAATCCAAACACCTGTACATAGTAGAAACGCATGGACGTTAATTGTGATATAAAACGTCAAAACCTGCTAAATATGTATGAACATTTCTTAGAAATATAATGGAACTTCACACTTTTCACTCGAAAAACTGGCATTGACGACCAAGATTACGAATATATGTACAAAATCACTACAGAAATAATATTTGCTCTACGTGTTTTCATGTTTTTTGTCCCAAACTTTAAATTTGCGAAATTTCTGAAATATACTGAAACTTCACACTTTTCACTCGAAAAACTGGCATTGACGACCAAGGTTGCGAATATATGTACAAAATCACTACAGAAATAATATTTGTTCCACGTGTTTTCATGTTTTTGGTCCCAAACCGTAAATTTTGCGAAATTTCATTATTTTGAGTCAATATTTCTGTTTGAACGAAGTTTTGACTAACAGAAAAATATTTTTTTTGCAAAAATGCTAAAATTATACCGAATCAAAACACCTGTACATAGTAGAAACGCATGGACGTTTATTGTGATATAAAACGTCAAAACCTGCTAAATATGTATGAACATTTCTTAGAAATATACTAAAACTTTTCATTCGAAAAACTGGCATTGACAATCAAGGTTACGAATATATGTACAAAATCACTACAGAAATAATATTTGCTCTACGTGTTTTCATGTTTTTTGTCCCAAACCTTAAATTTTGCGAAATTTCTGAAATATACTGGAACTTCACACTTTTCACTCCAAAAACTGGCATTGACGACCAAGATTACGAATATATGTACAAAATCACTACATAAATAATATTTGCTCTACGTGTTTTCATGTTTTTGGTCCCAAACCTTAAATTTTGCGAAATTTCTGAAATATACTGAAACTTCACACTTTTCACTCGAAAACTGGCGTTGACGACCAAGGTTACGAATATATGTACAAAATCACTACAGAAATAATATTTGTTCCACGTGTTTTCATGTTTATTGTCCCAAACCGTAAATTTTGCGAAATTTTATTATTTTGAGTCAATATTTCTGTTTGAACGAAGTTTTGACTAACAGAAAAACATTTTTTTTGCAAAAATGCTAAAATTATACCGAATCAAAACACCTGTTCATAGTAGAAACGCATGGACGTTTATTGTGATATAAAACGTCAAAACCTGCTAAATATGTATGAACATTTCTTAGAAATATACTAAAACTTTTCACTCGAAAAACTGGCATTGACAATCAAGGTTACGAATATATGTACAAAATCACTACAGAAATAATATTTGTTCCACGTGTTTTCATGTTTTTTGTCCCAAACCGTAAATTTTGCGAAATTTCATTATTTTGAGTCAATATTTCTGTTTGAACGAAGTTTTGACTAACAGAAAAACATTTTTTTTGCAAAAATGCTAAAATTATACCGAATCAAAACACCTGTACATAGTAGAAACGCATGGACGTTAATTGTGATATAAAACGTCAAAACCTGCTAAATATGTATGAACATTTTTTAGAAATATACTGGAACTTCACACTTTTCACTCGAAAAACTGGCATTGACGACCAAGATTACGAATATATGTACAAAATCATTACAGAAATAATATTTGCTCTACGTGTTTTCATGTTTTTTGTCCCAAACCTTAAATTTGGCGAAATTTCTGAAATATACTGAAACTCACACTTTTCACTCGAAAAACTGGCATTGACGACCAAGGTTACGAATATATGTACAAAATCACTACAGAAATAATATTTGCTCCACGTGTTTTCATGTTTTTTGTCCCAAACCATAAATTTTGCGAAATTTCATTATTTTGAGTCAACATTTCTGTTTGAACGAAGTTTTGACTAACAGAAAAACATTTTTTTTGCAAAAATGCTAAAATTATACCGAATCCAAACACCTGTACATAGTAGAAACGCATGGACGTTAATTGTGATATAAAACGTCAAAACCTGCTAAATATGTATGAACATTTCTTAGAAATATACTAAAACTTTTCACTCGAAAAACTGGCATTAACAATCAAGGTTACGAATATATGTACAAAATCACTACAGAAATAATATTTGTTCCACGTGTTTTCATGTTTTTTGTCCCAAACCGTAAATTTTGCGAAATTTCATTATTTTGAGTCAATATTTCTGTTTGAACGAAGTTTTGACTAACAGAAAAATATTTTTTTTGCAAAAATGCTAAAATTATACCGAATCAAAACACCTGTACATAGTAGCAAACGCATGGACGTTTATTGTGATATAAAACGTCAAAACCTGCTAATCTGCCTGCTAAACCTGCTAAAAGTGTGAAATATACTGGATTTCACACTTTTCACTCCAAAAACTGGCATTGACGACCAAGGTTACGAATATATGTACAAAATCACTACAGAAATAATATTTGTTCCACGTGTTTTCATGTTTTTTGTCCCAAACCGTAAATTTTACGAAATTTCATTATTTTGAGTCAATATTTCTGTTTGAACAAAGTTTTGACTAACAGAAAAACATTTTTTTTGCAAAAATGCTAAAATTATACCGAATCAAAACACCTGTACATAGTAGAAACGCATGGACGTTAATTGTGATATAAAACGTCAAAACCTGCTAAATATGTATGAACATTTTTTAGAAATATACTGGAACTTCACACTTTTCACTCGAAAAACTGG